>VDFB02047144.1:33233764-33299162 GCA_007258455.2 Sequoia sempervirens
ATATGCTCGAGAAAATCCTAAGGCAGAAGAATTCTACGAAGTCAACATGGTTTTCACGTTTTATGCATGCTTTCGGGAAAATGACAAAGCGATGGAAATCTAGGGAATTCCGAAGGTAACAGAAATCCGCGAGATTCTCAATATCCTGAAATCTTTGACTTCATCAGGATTTCACCCAAATTGATCGAATGATCACAAATTTTGGGATTCGGGCTCAGATGTTTGTTTCAAATCTCTCATCGATGAACCTAGATCTGGGATTTTTCCAAAGAAATTTTAACTGAAATTGGCAATAAATTTCAAATTAAAACCCTAGGGTTTCACCATGAACACACAGTTTCATTCTTAGCCCACTCGCTTGGTTCACTAAACCATGGTGAATACCTAAAAATCTTTAGAGCAAGGAAGCTATCACATGCAAATGAAAACTAACCACTCAAATCTTCCCATAATGTCAATTCTATCAAATGTAAGGGATCCAAGATCAAAACTCTGGGTTGAATCAAAATCACGCATAAGGTTGAATTTAGGGATGGGGCCAAAACTAGCAATGAATGGAGTAATCAAATGATCAAATTAGCAAGGCTGGCCATATCAATCTTAGAGGAGGCATCAAAAGAAAAAAAGGGGGGACCCTAATTTAATTACAGACCCTCAACACACTGAAATACAGATTCAAAGCACATTCAAAACACCATAGAGTGATTGATATTCATCAGTTGAAAGCAAAGGCACCATAAACATACCATGGATGAAGAGAAAGTCAAGAAGATAGTGACTAGTAAGAGTCTTCGAGCTCAAGAAAATGCGAAAATTCACTAGAAAAATGCCACCAAAGCAAGTGATCCAAAGCCCAAGCACAAGACTTACATGCAACACTCAGAGATTAAGCCCTTCTAAATTCAAAGCAAGACAAATGACATCGATTCACAACATAAAACTCCCTCAAACTTCATTAAAAACAATATGTAGAGTTTGTACAGGAAGTCTAAATGCGATGACATGACAACCCAAAATGAGTTCAAGAATCCGAGGTGATAGAGGAATTTTGGGAAGTTCTGGGGAAGATGAAATTCCCCGAGGAGCTAAAGTCTCTGAAAACATTGTAAAGCTAGCCTCCGTTGGGTTCTCAAGGCAACTGGGGATTTTGGCCCAGGGAGAAAATTCCCGAAACCAGAGAAAAGCCCAAAATTTTCCCCGAGACTCAAAATTTTCAAAGTGTTACTTCAAAAGGGGAATTTTCTTAAGCAACATAAGCATTTAAGAACATTTCAAAGCAATCAAATCTTCATAATCAAATGATCAAAAGCATCCAAGGCCAGAACAAGAGAGGGTCCCTGCTCTCAGTGGGGCTTGTGTAAAAAAACTGCACAACTCCATGTTTATTTGGTCAAATAGAAGGCATGGTAATCACCTTATTCAAGTTAAGCTGGATCATTTTCTATTTTTTCCTCCCATTAGAATATTTTCACTAGTATCACTTTATCTACTCTTCCTAGAATTGGTTCAGTTCATAATGCTCTTTTTCTTTTTCGGGAAGATATTGCTATCAAGGGTTTATTTCCTTTCATATATGAAATTATGTGGACTCATCATATAGATTTTAAAGAAATTGTTTTTTTTGGGTAAAAGTGGCAAACCACAATATTATATTAATATATGTTATAAATATGTACATATACCTGGTTTAGAGGGCATACTGGCAGGAAAGAACTAGGAAGAAAACCACCGGTTATAGCCCAAGATCTTTTATAATTTGACTCAGATTGTTACAAAGATTACAAAATTTCCCTGCATCATAGGGACAGTATGCAGATTATAAAAAAAATCTATCTCTAGTACTACCACCTTATAAAGTTTAGATTGCTTGAAAATTACATGGCTAAGGAAAAATGAGGCAAAAGATGCATAACAAGCCTCCATCAGAAAATAGACAAAATTTTGACCTGACAAAAACTTTAACTATTCTTCCATTCGTTCGTCGCATGTCGAGTTCCTGTCTTGTGGCTTTGCGTGTTCATTATTCACACCTATCATTTCCTTTGCAAAGAAGTCATGTCCAGTGAACTGTGCTACTTCATTTTCAGCTTGAGCCACGACGTTGAGTTGACCAAGATGCAACAAAACCTGAACTGGTACATTGGAAGTCCCTACATGCAAAAATCTATGAATTGGTTGAAGATGGGTATTTGGGTCATCACTTCCTACCGATTTTTTCCCTACAACACGTTTGAAAAATGGTTTTTACATATAATCCCGTAGGAACAAAATAGCATCAAAATTTTCCTTGATTTCATATTCCAATGATTCACTAAACCTTTTTCCATGTTGTTTTAGGGAAGACTCCAAAACATATTAATTTTTTAATTCAATTCCTAACTGGATGGCTTCAAAAACTTCCTCATAGCCATATATTTCCTTGACATACTCACACAAGAAAATTCCACCAATATATCCCTCACCATTGAACAAATTATAATTTTGAACAACATACAACATGATTGATTCAAAATCCCTCAAAGACTGGAGTAAATCAATAGCATTCGAAAGAAAAACTAAAAGTACTTGCGAAGGAAAGATGAGCCTTCTTTCTCTTTTTCTTGTAATTTCCTTACCTAGAATTTCCCAAATTTAATCCTCCACACGTAATGAATCCATCTTGAATATGAGGCTCAAATCCCCTTGTGAGAGACTAGATTCAAAAGGTCATTCCTAGTGTTGGATAGGGTAGAAAATCACCAAGTTCCATGGTTGGAAAGCCATGGTGGCACCATGAATTCACAATTTTGCAATACAGGTACTTCAACTATACTTTTCAAAAAACTTGTCAATGACAAATAAGGAAATGCAAATAAGCAATTTAAAACCAAATTCCTTCACACATTTTTTCGGATGGGTATTCAATGATGCAAGATGAATTCAAATATGCCGAATCGTGCAAAGAGGATGAAACTGCTGCAAAAATTAAATGTGAGGTACTTCCCCACGAAAAGTACCAAATGGGCATCATCATACAAGGCTCCAATGTTCGCTGGTGAGGTGGAAAATACATTTTTGGCCAAACCTTATAGGAACCTGTCCCATTGCCTTAGAAATATATATCGCTGAAGGAAAATTTGGAGTATATGATGATAGCCATGTAGTACCACTGGGAATGTAACACATACCTTAAATAATCAAGCAACAACATTATCTTGCATAGATAATATTTTATTTCCAAGGTATAATCATGGTGAGAAATGCTTTAGATTATCGAAAGTACAAGTTTTTAGCATGTTCTGCACAAGGAAAGTGTTTGGCATATCCTGATCAAGGGCTGTTTAGATATGCCTTGCTAAAAGTGTTCTAATTTAGTAGGATATAATAATTTTCTACTGAAATAGAATTGAGCATCACTGAATATGAAGAGTATCTCACTGAATTATTTCAACAATGTGGGGAAAATTGTCAATTAAGATGAGTCAACAAGACTAATTATTTCTTGCTTTGTACTACCCATATTAGCTAGCAAATCTGCTAGCTTATTACCTTTACGGAAGGTATGTGATATCAAAAAAATTTAAATTTATCCAGAATATCCCAAACTCTTTGAAGGACATATTGAATATGCCAATTATGAATTTTCCTTTCTTTGCACACAATGATGATCAATAAAGAATCTCCTTCAATATGGATATTATCAATACCTTGCTAAAGAGCCAACTCCAGTCCTAAAAGTAAAGCTTTGGCTTTGGCTAAATTATTAGATCCTTTATGAAGATAATTTGAACATAATAGTAATACCTTACCTTGATAATTCCTCAAATAGATCCCTATTCCTGACTCTCCAGGGTTACCTTTCAAAGCTCCATCAAAATTCATCTTTACATAATCCTCTTGTGGAGCCCTCCATTTGGTTTCCTTCCTATTCCAATTTTCTGATTTTGATTTCAATAGGCTACCTGGAAAAGGGAGTTTTATGTTCCTGTTGGTGGAGGGAGCCATGTTTTGGAACACCTATGTACTGTTTGGCTCATAAATTAAAAAAAGGTTAAAGATAAGGTCAAAGGATGGAATAAGTTCTCTTTTGGTAATACTTTTTTGACTAAGAAGACCATTATGGATAATCTCAAATAGATTCAAAATAAGATGGAGGAAAGTGATGTTGATGAGGTCACATGTAATAAGGAAAGGGACCTTAGGGATCAATGGTTTAAAGTTACTAAGCAGGAGGAATTTTTTTGGAAATAAAAATATTGAATTCAATGATTAACTGAAGGAGACAAAATCACTAAGTTTTTCCATCAATCTACAATGAAGCACATAAGTAGAAATAGAATAAGATGCTTAGTTAAAGAAGATGGTTCTACTCTTCTTGATGAGGATGAGATTGCAGATGAGGTTGTCTCTTTCTTTACTAAATTCCAAAAGGATTTTGATACTTTCTCTTTGGAGTTTGAGGATCTTCTTCAAGTCATCCCCCAAGTTATTACTTATCAAGATCTTAAAGATCTATCTATATGTGTTTCTCTCCAGGAAGTAAAATTTATTGTTTTCTCTTTGGGTGCTTTTAAAGCTCGAGGGCCAAATGGCTTTCCCCTACTTTCTTTCAAGATTTTTGGGATGTTGTCTCCCCTGATCTTCTAAATGTTGCTTGAGACTTTTTTTGATCTGGTAGACTTCTAAACCAAATTAATTCTACTTTTATTGCTCTTATTCCTAATAATTAATATGTTTCTTCAATGCAAGATTTTAGAACTATGGGTTTATTTAATGACTTATGAAATATTCTTTAAGATTATAGTCCACAAATTAAAATTTGTTCTTAATAAAATGATAGAAGAGAATAAAAAAGATTTTGTTAAAGGAAGACACATTTTGGATGCTGCTATATTTGCTCATGAATTTTTTCATTATGTGGATCTTAGTAAGAAATCGGAGATGGCTTTGAAGTTGGATATCTCTAAAGTGTATGAGTGTCTTGACACTTTCTTATTGTTGTGCTTAAGAAGTATGGTTTTAAAGGTAGGTTTCTTAAACTAATTACCTTTTGTATTAGTACTCCTAAGTGCTCCATACTAGTTAATGGTGTTCCCAAAGGGTATTTTTCTTATGGGCATGGCTTAAGTAAAGGAGATCCTCTCTCTCTACCTGTTTATTATTGTGGTTGAATTCCTTGGGAAAAATATTCAAAATTTTTTGGATTAGAGATAGTTGAAATGTTTTAAGGTTGCTTCCTCTCTTCCTCCTACTTTGCACCAATAGTTCATTGATGACACTATCCTTTTTAGGGAAGCCTTTGTTATTGAACTTGGGCACTGGAAATCAATTCTAAATGATTATACAAAAGCTTCTAAACAACATAAATAATAACAAAATAAAAATATATTTCTTTATTTCAAATTAGATTGTGAAAGAAAGGAATATGAGAATTCTTGGTTGTCAGGATTTTTTTCTTTCACCTTCCTACTTGGGTCTAACTTTAGTTTCTAAGAAACCAAACAACAATTATTGGAATTACATCATAGAAAGAGTTCAAAAGAAGTTGGAGGGGTGGAAGGGTAAACTTCTTAGTCAAGTAAGAAAATTATAGTTGATTAAAGTTTCTTTACATAACATACCTGTCTACTATCTTTCTCTTTTTAAAATCCTTTCCTCTATTACTAATAATATTGAATAGATCTAAAGGATATTTTTATGGACTAAGACTTAAGAGTGTAATATAATTGCTTTAGTGGGATGGGAAAAAGTGTGTGTTCCTAAACAAGATGGAGGTCTTGGTATAAGAAGATTAAAGCTTTTTAATAAAGCTGTTACTGCTAAAATGGGTTGGAACCTTATTGAAGGTGTGAAGGATTGGGTCAAAATAGTAAAGACAAAATATTTAAGAAACACAGATTAGGGAAACTTCCTCTATGATCCTTCCTTATGGCTCTATGTTTTGGAACAATATTTAAAAAAATAAAAGTGTGCTATGCCTTGGTGTTAGGAAAATAATTGGGAATGGAAAGAATACTATTTTTTGGGATGAAGTCTAGTTTAATGGTCTCCCACTTTCCTCTATTAATGGCCTTCAATTAAAAGAAAGGCTAATCAAAATTAATGGTAAACATATTCAAGGTTATATTAATTGGGAAGGAATGGAGCCTAAATGGAAATACTTTAGAGAACAGTTAGAAGATGGCAGATTACTCAAAGGGGGAAGACAACAAAATTGGAATGCAACTTTTCAAACTTTAAACCAATATATAGGTGATCGTATTTTTTCTCAAAGGATAGAGATGATGAATGGATATGGACTAAGCTTTCTTTAGGGTTCCTTTTGATGAAATCGGTTTATGCTATGATAGAAAATCCTTTGTTTCCTCCAAGTGAATTTCAATGGAACCGGGTTTTGATTAAAAAATTGACTCCTAAAGTGAAGTATTTTTGGTGGGCTGTTGTTCACGGGAATATTCTTACTATTGATAATATAAATAAAAGAGGTTTTGAGTTTGTTAATAGATGTTGTTTCTGTTACAAAAAACTGGAGATCATTGTGCATCTATTTTTTCATTGTCCATGTTCTAGAGAGGTTTGGTCATATTTTCTTCCTTTCTTGATGCTTGATTATGTCTTTCCTTCCTCTATTAAGCAGTTTGTTAAAAGTTGGAAAAACTATCCTTTTTCTCATAATATTATAGTGGACCTTTGGAGACAAGTTCCTCCTTTCATTGTGTGGGGTTTATGGAAGGAGAGAAACAATAAGATCTTTAGGGATTCTAAAATAAGTATTAAAGATCTATTCATGGCTTAAAACACCAGATACAAGAAAACATCAATGTAGGAGTTTATACTTCCTCTAATAAGATTCCTTCTTACAAAGAGATTAGAATTAAACAAATTTGGGGGCTTAAACAAGATTTAACTAAAGTTAATTGGGTTAAATATTTTACCAGAAAAAACACAATCTGGTCCCCACTAGAGGATTGTTAGGTGAAATGTAATTTTGATGGGTACTCAAAGGGGAATGCTAGTTCAACTGGAGCGAGGGGTGTTATAAGAAATAATCAAGGAAACACAATTGAAGGTTAGGCTAAAAATATTTTATTTTGTTCCAATAATATTGTCGGAGCCATGGTTGATTGGAGTGGGATAAAAAGAATGAAGGATCTTGGTTTCACTAAAGTTGTCATAAAAGGTGATTCAAAATTAATTATTGATATTTTGAATAGGAAAGATGTTGTTCCATGGGAAATAAGATATGTGATGGATGATACCATAATTATTTTATGGAGCTTCCTTTAGTCTAAAGTCCAACATTCGTATAGGGAAGGGAATCAAGTTGTTGCAATTGCCAACATGACATTGAAGTATCAAAACTGGGTGTATTGGGATTTTTCCTCTATGTCACATCACATCAAAGAAATAATCATTAAGGAGAAATATGAATCCTTATTTAATATCATGTTGGGTGGTAATGAGAGATTTACAAATTAGGAGGGATATCAAAGTGGATGATATTGTAGTGTTTAATCAAGGTAACTTAAAAGGGGAATGCATTGTGTATATCATGCAGATAATGAATAATAGATTTAATGTTATTAATGATTCTTGCATTAATGAAGACATTATTAGAAAGGGCTCTTCAAATAAAAAAGGTCAAATTAGATTGTGAGATAATTGTCATATTTCACATTTTTCATGTCCTTTCTTGCTATTTTCTCAAGGAAGGGCTTGATAAATATGATTTAATTAAGGGAAGGTGTTATAGACAATCATAACTTTAGAATTACTTGGGTTGTTCTCCTTTTAATTATTATTTGGTAGCTACTATATTGGCATTCTATTGTTAAAAGCCTTATTTTAACTCTCTCATTGAATAGTGATAGAACTCTCTATATTAGTGTGAAGGTGTTCACCTCTATGTTTGGAAAGGGTTTTCAAGAGGAAGAAGGGTTGTGATTCTATCACAAAGTTGTTCAAAAGAAGGCATAACATGTTTTTTCCAAGAGCATCCATTGTACAGTAGAAAGAAGAAGCAATTATTTGATAAGGACCTTTTAGAATTGACAAAATTAAGAGAACACATTCTTTGCTTGTTTTTGTTTTACTGCAACCCTAAAATCTAGAAAGCAAAGACTTGTATTGAACCAAGAAATCTTCTAAGAAAATGGCATCAGTAAATAATATTGTTAATTCAACATCCAATTGTGGAATCTTGAACTCATCGACTTTACCAAATAGATCTTCAAACTTGTCAAATATTTTCTTAGGATTTGTACAACTAGAAATGTGAAACTACAAATTATTGGAAAAAGAAGAAGACATATTAGTCCCATTGCTTCATCTAACTTTGTTTCGATAAGTAAAGTGCTCAAACTCTCTATTAATCTACATTTGTTGTACATTGATCATTTTCCATAATCCCTTAGATTGAAGTAGTTGTTGTACTTTGACTTTCCATGTGTGGAAATTATGTGGTGTTAACAAATCAATTTTTGCATCCATGATGCACACATAACAAGGCACTTGAGTGATGCTCTACCAAACCCTAATTTTTTTATTGTATCTAAATTTTGACCTCCCAAAATAATGCAAGACAATATTTAAAAGCATTGGTGAAGTTTGGAAGCCAAATTATCCATTTATATACACAAAGATTTTTACAAATATGAAAAAATTGGCTTTCCAAAACTTAATTTTGACTTAAAAATCTAGAATCCTTGTGAAATTCTAATGAATTCTAAAAAAATGTCAATTTTTGACAAACAAGGTGAAAGTTACGCCTCGTAAAAAAAAGACAAATTACACTAATTTTCAAAGGTTAAAAAAAGATTATAAATTATAAATTATAAATTATCTTTATGTCAAAATTTTAGCGATAAAACCATCTCTTTGATGACTATTTACACTTGAAAAAATACTCCCCCATTTGTAATTTATTGCAAAATGAAAAATTCCACCTATACAAACATACGAGCAAACCTCGGTGGTTAAAAAATGTTGGTATTTTGAAAAAAATGTAGCATAAAATATCATGGTTATAATAAAATCATATAAAAAAAAACTATTTGCTTTCTTTGACTGATTCAAGGAGATGTTGGAGAACTGGAGTTGACCAAACTGTTGCATGGAGGAGAGGTCATGCTTGGAGGATGTATGTAGCTATATGTAGCTATGTGTTGACTGAGGCTTTGTAGGCGTTGACAAATGATGAGAATTATGGTCTTCGAAAAATAATGACCTTCAATATGATTCACACCTGACACAAAAAAATTGCTTGCAAGATATAAATCATAGATAGTAGGTAAATTATAAATTCCATAAACTAGTAGAGATAAATCAATCCATATTGATGGATTTTCTAGCCATGTGAGGTTGTGAACAAAGTTGGAGCTTGATTTGGAGGCTGCTGGAGAAGTTTACCAAGGCCACAATGGAGGTTGCATGCTCGATTCATGTAGGTAGTGGCCAAAGAATTGGTCACACCTTCATGGTGGAGAGTGTATTTAGGATTAAAAAACCCTCTCACACAAATTTGCAATGAAAAAAGTGAAATCATGCCTCAAATTTGTGACTAGATAAATGATGTTAAATGATTAGAACATATAAACAACACAAAGCCGTTAGAGAGGTTTGATAGTGCACTAAGAAATATGCCACTTTTTTCACTGAAAGGTGTGATTAAAGAGATGACACAAAGTGAATTGGAAGATGGTAGATTTGATATGGAGACTAGGTGAACAATGAATGCTTGTGGTGAAACTAGAGAGTGTAATTTGAGGCAGAAACAATAATATTATGGGTGTTGATCCATAATTTTGAGGCCTCACAAAATGTCAAGTGAGTCTTGATTGCCTACAAAAAATATGAAACCTTCACAAAATATGACCAAAAAATGCCACAATAAACTCCAATGGTGACCTCCAAATAGGCCAAATAGGCTACAATATATTTGAAAATAGGACAAATAGGCCAAAAATGCCTACAAGATTACAAAATATTGACCCAAAATGGGAAAATTGGTAGAGGATAGATTGTGGCCCTCTGCTAAAAAAATTGATCTTTTACAAATTTTATACAATCGGCACAAAGGCCCAAAAAGTTATGGAAATTCAAAGATCAAAATTTATGAAATAAAAGATATTTCTTCATTTCCTAATCCTCTTGAACACAATAATAGTGTTTGTTTGGATCCATGATGCTCAATTAATATAGCTATACGGGGGAGTCACCTCAATGTATGAAGGAACATGATCTCATGGTTCTAATACCATGTTGGAGAATTCCAAGATCAATAATATGAAACAAACTTCCACAAGTGAATAAAATAATCACAATAGTATGTCTATCAATTTATATAAATGAAGAGTGTGTAAATACAATGATCAAGCCTTGCATATACAAGCAAGGATGAGGAGCTGAGAAGGTAGGAGTGAAACTCTGAGTACCCCTCCATATATGGGACACTTTTTATCTCACTTGAAAAGTGGGTGAGCAAGTGTCAATAGGTGTCTCAAGTCATGAGGATACATGTCTGAACCACATGAAGAGAGACAAAAGAAAAAGAAACCTAAGTAAACCTAAGCTAGGTGTGAATAGGTCAATCCTAGAAAGGTGATTAGCTAACTAGGTAAATAATGACTCTATTTACACTAACAATCTTAACATATATGTTGTATCCTCTCCCTTATTCATCATACTAAGTTAAATACAACTCTCAAATAGAGTAAATTCACACTTTCATTCTACATTTTCTTATCGAAATTTGATTCCATTGTTAGGATCTTGATTATTGGTCGATAATGAAAGAATTAGATCTATGATAGGATTTGAGATGGGTGAGACCACAAGGAAAAGTTATTATAGCTGACAATGGAAGAAATTGTAATGATGATTGTTATCATATACTAGGTCCTATCCTTCAGGGGGGTTAGGCACCTAAGGGTGATGATAAAATAGGGGGATGCTAAAATGATGTGACTAATAAGTCAAATTTGGTCTAAGATTTTTTTGGATAAATAAAACGAGATTAAAATTGGTTTGTTCTTGTGGTCTTTGAAAGATATTATATTGGATTGGTTTTTCTTTCTCCCTAATAATTCAATCTAAACAGTTGATTAATCAATTTTCTAATATTTCTAGGTGAACATTAGACTTCAATTCATATTCATTGATCTCTTCCATTGTAAGAAGGGTCCTGCCGATAAATTAATTGATTTCATTTTTGATATGAATCATTATTTTTATAGATTCCTTATGCACTCCTAGATTCCAATTTACAATGTGTGTTCATCAAAAACTTGTAACCAATACTTAGGGATAAAATACCATTGATGAAATACAATTATTTTTCTCATCTTTGTGTCACCTTATGAGATTATTAGTAAATTGTTAGTTAGTATGGGGGCTCAACCTCATTGAATCACTTTGATAACCATGGTGGTGTGTCTTCTTTTGGGAACTATAAAAGAAATAAATCTCTTAATTAGAAAAAAGGTGTAATCAGTGTATCATAATTTTTTGAGGCCTTAGCTATAACACCTCAAAAACATAGACCATTTATAAAATTATCTCATTCTTTATAAATTATTATAAAAAATTTATTAAAAGATATCAATTACACTTCCAACTAATCAACCTTATCTGGCTTTGTACAATTCAAAATTTTTATGTTACTATTGTGTTCTTGGGAATTATATTGAATGACATTAATATTCACCATTTGGTGTAATACCACATCAATGTGGGTAAAATTTAGATCTATGTTAAGAAGGAAATCGCTAAAAAATCAATTTCCAATCTGAATCAACAACTTCAAATCGACAAAAAACCATTCCCATCACATTCAACCAATTTCATAATTGATACTTCAACCTCTACTTCTAAAAATAATTCATAAACATTCGTAAACATGATTGATGTTAGCACCCCATCAATTCAAGTACATGACATCAATATTCCTAAGATATATATTTATCTTCTAATGATCTACCCTATAATATAAAGAATAGACCTCTTTAGATACCTAATTATTCTAACAAGAAGACCATTGATAGTGTTCTTGTTGATCTTGCTAGGAGGGTTAATGTTTTTGATTAAATAAGCAAGGAAAAAGGACTTGACCCAATATTTTTAAGATATTAAAAAATAGAAACTAAACTAGAGGCAAACAAGCCAAAAGATGAAGTTGAAGGGCATTCATGCCCACCAAAACAACAAAACAACAAAATAAGAACACAAAGTGCTAGAGAACAACACCTACAATCAAAGAAACAACACTAGGGGCACAAAAAGACTCAACTTATAAGGTCTCAAATTTTCTATAGAGCGTCTAGCAATGCCTCCCAATCACCATCAATGTGGACCTTCTTTTTTCTTTCATTTTCTTTACTCATTTGAACGTCTTCAATGACACCAAGTTTCTTTTTATGTTTAATTTTGGGCTTTCCCTACACCATCCCCATGACTTCTTTCAGCATGATACCTTGGGTAACCTTGGTGAGACAATACATGGCCTTCTTAATTATTTTAATCTTTTCATTATTTGTTTCAATCATGGATTTCATATTCTTAACCTCCTTGTTTAATTTCTCAAGATAATACTTAAATTGAGTTTTTAAAATTGGAGATAATTATGTAGCTTAAAACTTGTAATCCTATGAGACTGTAGATTAAATGAAGTATTGTTTGTCACAATTTCTTTGTGGGTGATTAATCTAATTAATTCAATTTTACCAATTGTAGAAGTAGACAGAAGATTGTAGAAGAATGAGACAAGAAGATAGAAGTGACACAACATATACATGGAGAAACCCTTTCGGGAAAAAAACTCCATCATCAGAATCAATAGTGCTTGTATTATTTAACCTTAGAACAAGATTACAACAACACTATATCAATCCTTGATTGAGATGCTTCTTTTTCCTTCAACAATTCTTCTTCAAAACCTACAATAAACTTTAATAAAAATCTCTTCAACTTGCTACAATTTATAGACAATAATGAGCCTTGTAAACTCCAAAGAGTTTACAATTACAAAGCACAAAGCTTATCTCACAAAACCTATGCCTATTCTTTGCAAGTAGAGTTCTTCCATGAAAAGCAATGTCAAACTGATTCCCTCATCAATTTGGGCGTCCAAAACTAAACTCCTAACTCAACATTGATTACAAAGATATCTTGTAAGCTTCTCCTCAAATTTGGCGCCCAAGAATGGGCCCACTTAACTCAGCCTTATAAAATATCTTCTCATGCAAAATTTTTAACTCCAAGATTCCAATTTGGGTGCCCAAGGTGGGTCCAAGTCAATCTCTTTTAATTAAAACATATATCTCCATCAATTCATGCAAACAAGATGCATGATTGATCATCCCCACTTAATTGAATGTATCACCTGTTATCTGTCATGCAAATCAATTCATTAGTCATACATTCCAAGTCAACTGAAGTCAACTAGCATTCAACTGAAACTAACTACATGCAACTAAAGATAACTAAACCATAACTGAATTGAGCTATACTAAACTAATACTAAACTGAACTCCATGTATGTAAACATCAATTCCTAACTTCTAGGATCTTTACATGCATTACTAAAGTGTTATCTTTCTCCAAACAATTAACTTAACTCTAGGTGGCTTCCACCTTCCATGTGGGTGCCCCATGTGCTCCTATTTTGTAGGAGCTCTTCTTGGGTGTCCCCACATGTTCATATCATTTAGAATTAATTACAATTTTCAATTTACATGTTCATTTCATTCAAATTTAATCTCTTTCTAATCCCAGTGTTGGGGAACACTTTCCAAGGACTTAGGAGATACATGAAATATGTTTAGGATTGCAATTAAAACACATCCTATTACCAACATTCTCCCACTTGATGTTATACATTGCAATTATTCTAAACAAGGAATCACTATTATAAATCAAGTACAAGACTCAAGACCAATAGCCTTCCTACACCAACTAATCAATCCATGCCAACTTCAAATGCAACCTACATAATCATGAAGCTCCATGCAAATGATTAATACTCAAAATCAAGAGAACTTATCTATAGGAATGGGTTTCATAAGATAATCTGCAACATTAATCAAAGTGTCAACTTTCTCAATTAATACCTTCCCACTCTCAACCATTTCTAACACAAAGTGATATTGAACATCAATATGCTTAGTACAAGCATGATACATAGGATTTTTGGCTAAACAAATAGCATTCTGACTATCACATTCAAGTTTAACTTACTTGCAATTAAAACCAATACATTTCCCAAGTCTCTGTAACCAAACTACCTCTTTGGAGGCATGTGAAACCGTCGAGTGTGTTGAAGTCACATCCAATCAAGGTGTAGGCTTCTTAGTCTTTACTGTTGAAAAATATTTTCTTACAAGTAACCATTCCAGCATATATCTCTTACCATAAGAGAACTCAAGCCTCACCTATTTCTCTAAGTATCCAAGAGGACATGTAACCAACCAATCCATGCCAAACTCAAAATGCAACATAGCACTATCATGAAGTACTAAAGCAAATGATTAATGTACCCAATACATAAGAGAACTACACAAGATCAGTGTTAAAGCTTCAATCATGGATCAAGAACATAAACATGACAACATGATCTAACCATCTCCGCCAAGGAGATCACATACATCATAACATACATAAACATCATAGTCTCAAGAGAACAAGTACCATGCCAAACTCTAAACATGTATCAAGAGTAAACATGACATAATAGCAACCACTCTAAACCAAGAAAAAACATATCCCCAATCACATGAAGATAACCTTACCAATGATGCATCCACGTCACTACCAACAACTCCCACTAAATCGTGGTATAAGCTACACATGGCATCATGACTACCATCCTCTTGATGAATATCACTCTTTAACATCAAGCAAAGAGTCATCGCCAACATTTTTACATGAAATGATTAATGCATGATTATTGTCATCCAAGGATTCCTCTATAGAAGAATCAAAACTCTTTTTCTTGTTCTTACAATCCTTCTTCACATGTCCTGGTTTCCCATAGTTCCAACACTTTACCTTGCTTCATTTTTCAGACTTACCCTTTCCTTCCTTGTCTCCCTTAGGTTCCTTTTACTCAGGCCTACCTCTTACAAACAAGGCATCTTGGATTTTCATTTTAGACTTCCTCCTAATCTCCTCTAATAGGAGAGTAGGAATTATATTGTCCAGCTTCAGATCTGCACCACTACCACTAATAGTAACAATTAGATTTTCCCAAGATTCTGGTAAAGAACAAAGTAACAAAATGTATTTATCTTTATCTTCTAGCTTTACATCTATAGATGTTAACTGGCTTAGAATCAAATTAAAAGCATTCAAATGATTTGCAATAGAATCACCATCTTTCATCTTTAAAGATTACAACTATCTTTTCAGGTACAACTTATTAGTAAGACTTTTGGTTTGATAAATATCACCTATTCTCTTCCACAACTTATATGTAGTAGTTTCATCTAAATAATTCAAGAGAAAAACATCAACAAGACATAATCTTATGGTCCCTCTTGCCTTCTTATCAAGCTTAGCCCAATTGTCATCTGACATCGTTGAAGCTGACTTTTTCTCATTACAAACAACTAACCACTGATCTCTCTCTTCTAGGAGATCCTCAATTTTTAGTTTCCACAACTCATAATTAGATCCATTGAATCTTTCAATATCTAAACGAGAATTAAAACTCATTGTAACAAACATATTTTCCAAAATCGACAATAACACAATAGTAAAAGCTCCCACTACAACCAAAAAACCTTCAAAATTTTAAGAGAAAGGCGTCCCAAACTCTACCCCAACCATTAGCTCTGATACCAACTGTTGAAAATTGGAGGTAATTATGTAGCTTAAAACTTGTAATCCTATGAGACTGTAGATTAAATTAAGTATTCTTTGTCACAATTTCTTTGTGGGTAATTAATCTAATTAATTCAGTTTTACCAATTGTAGAAGTAGACAGAAGATTGTAGAAGAATGAGACAAGACGATAGAAGTGACACAACATATATCTGGAGAAACCCTTTAGGGAAAAAAATCCACCACTAGAATCAATAGTGCTTGTATTATTTAACCTTAGAACAAGATTACAATAACACTGTAGCAATCTTTGATTGAGATGCTTCTTTTTCCTTCAACAATTCTTCTTCACAACCTGCAATCAACTCTAATAAAACTCTCTTCAACTTGCTACAATTTGTAGACAATAATGAGCCTTGTAAACTCCAAAGACTTTACAATTAGGAAGAACAAATCTTATCTCACAAAACCTATGCCTATTCTTTGCAAGTAGTGTTCTACTGTGAAAAACAATGTCAAACCAAGCCCATCAATTTGGGTGTCCAAAACTGAAGTCCTAACTCAATGTTGATTACAAAGATATCTTGTAATCTTCTCCTCAAAGTTGGTGCCCAAGAATGGGCCCACTTAACTCATCCTTATAAAATATCTTCTCATGCAAAAGTGTTAACTCCAAGATGCCAACTTGGGTGCGCAAGGTGGGTCCAAGTCAATCTCTTTTAACTAAAACATATCTCTCAATCAATTCATGCAAATAGGATGCATGATTGATCATCCCCACTTAACTAAATGTATCACCTATTATCTGTCATGCATTCCAAGTCAACTGAAGTCAACTAGCATTCAATTGAAACTAACTACATGCAACTAAAGATAACTAAACCATAACTGAACTGAACCCTAAACCTCTGAGTAAGTGATGAACTCCTCATCCTCTAAACCATCACCATCCAAGTTTCAAGAGGGGGTAGTCTCTTTACCTTTAGACATTGAAGATGGCCCCACAATTGGTTGGTTGGGTAGCCTAGAAGATCTTCTTCAAGGACAAAAAGGGATTACTCTCTAGCATTAGCATGGAGTTCAACTCAACTTCAAAATATTCAAACATAGTAGAGCAACAAGGTCAATATTATAACAAAATAAATTATATTTATTAATGGATTTCATAAAGACACATTTCATATCACTCTAATGACCATTCATACACATGATGGTCTTTATTTTCTAACAATGGGCTCCATTACTTTGTCAATCTAGGTTGTACTCAAGAAAATTGAAATCATGTTTGTTGTTATCCCTAGATACAACTTATTCAAAGTGAAGTTAGAAATTCCATTCTAACTTCCATGAATGTAGTCACTTCAGTGGTATACAAGTATAAAATTCCCTCATGATGGTACAATTCATATTATCCAACATATTGGATATGAGCTACTTGTATCTTGTGGTGAAATATTCTCTTGATTATTTATGGATCACTCTTCTAGGACCCTTACAACCTCATAGAAATTTATTAGTTAAATCATATTCAAAATTCAAACAAAGTTGTGTAGTGTCTTCTTCTTCCATTATTCCTTCTTCTGAAATGGTCACTTCCGCTTTGGTTTCCCAATAGAAACAACATTCATCTATCCCAATGCCTACTCCAATGGTACCTAAGGATAAATATGATCCATTGGGTAAACCTCTTGTCCCCCTTAAATTTTCCCATCCTTTAGTGGAACCTCTTGTTTCCCCAAATATCAATTTTGAAACCAAGGAAAGGGGCCTATGTTGTCTCCTTCGGTGGCTCTTACTTATCCTTGACCTACCCCTTTGATAGAAAAAGGACAAAAACCTAGTGGATGAATATTTTCATGTGCATCGCCCATTCCTCGTCTTGTAGTGGTTTCTTTTGTACCTTTTAATTCCTCGTGACAGAAAGAGGAAAGCCACCAATGATGTAGGATATGTAGTATGCACCCCAAATATCTCACCCTCTAAGTACGAGGAGTATTCTTACTCTTGTTTCAGAAGTGAAGATAATCCCACAATCAAAGCAAAGTGTTCCCCCTATTTTAGTTTCACATGAAACCCATCATTAACATAATCAAGTTGCATATGAGTGTAAGCATCATCAATTTGTGTTGGACCATGAATAGGATGCTATGGTAAAACCTGATTCTAAGAACCCTCCTCTAATGTGACCACTTCTAGATTTAGTTATGCATTCTTCTCCTCCATCTACATGATTAGTGGTTGTTTCTTCAATACTACCTATTGTTCCTTCTCGGGACCCCAATGGACCTCATCCAAAGAGGGTGTAAGTGTTCCTAACTCCTTCTATGGAACCACCTCTAATCCCAAATATCCCTAGAAGTCTAACATTTTTTGACTCAACTGACATGCCATATACACATGTGATGTCTAGTGATGAGGCCTACTATTAGTTAGTTTTCTATTATTTCAATACATGATTTTAGACATCTCTAGAGACTTATTTCCTATATATCCCTAAAAATTTACTTTTATGATCAGTATGCAAACTTGGACCTGGTTTAAAGTCTATGGAAATATGATTATGATATGATAGTCATTGCATGGTTAAGATGTGGATATGTACAAAATGCAATGAATATCTGTGTTTAAGTTATGGTTATTAGTATTGTGTAAATATTGTGTGCACTAACTCTTTGTAGCCAAGGAGCCAGGGCCAACAAACTATAGTCCACAACAGCGAGGAGGTACAACCTATAGCCAAAGGAAGTTTTAGATAGTGATACAGGGGAAGTTATCTAAGAATGTAGCAACTACATAATTGGAGGCATCAATTTTTCAAGATTGATGTGAATCATCACATCATTTAATAATACTATTGGTGGAGAAGAATTCTACCATAATTGGGAATCTAACGTGACTACTTCTTCAATCCATGTTTTAATTTATGTTTTAATTACTCAAATTTTATCACGCTCTATTTTGTAGGGAGTGGTGATTTATGATAGATTTCTATTTTGAGTCCTTGTTCTAATAAGAATCACTCACACCTATATGAATGGTTCAATGGTTGAGTTAGTTAGTTATTTGAAATAGAGAATATAGTAGATATATATGTTTAGTTAGTTTTTTTTTTTCAATCATGATCTTATGAATAAGATATTCCAAAAGAATCTCTTTGGATTGTGATATCTTGAGTTATGTAATGAAGATATTTTTAGTTACTATTATTTTGAATTAAGTTTGAGGAACTAGACTTGAGATTATCTTGTGGAGACAATCACTTGAGCAAGGGCCACTCAAGGTAATTATTCCTCACTTTGCTTTATGTACATTTATTTATGTTACAGTAGTTACTTTTATGACTATGTTTGTCTTAATCAGATTCTTCATGTGATGAATGTGAATAAGATCTTGTTCTATATTCATTCTTTAATTTTTTTCATTCATTATCCTCTTAAGTTAGTCAAATTAGTCAAGTTAGCAGGTATTGGTTAATTACAAAATTCATTTCCTGATAGTGAACTAGTCATAGTCTTTAGTTGTAAGTACCCGTAGCAGTAGCTTTAGCATTACCTCTTTTCATTTTTATGCAATTTATGATTTCTAGCATGTGTAAACACCTATGCTAGGATGATATAGATAGTGAATTTTCTTTGAATTCACATACAATGCCAGCATTATCAAAATCTTACATTAGCCTTGGTTGATAAATTAAATGAAGGTATTTCAAGGGTTTAGTGGATTGTTTAGTAGGACCCCCTCTTAATTTTGTGTTGACACCAAGTTTACTGAACATTAGTGGGCCTCTAAATTTTTTGTGTCATTGTGAGGGATGGTGCTACTTTCAAAGATTCATCCATGTTATTTCAAGTTTTTATAGTTTAAAATTTTGTTTCTAGCATAGAAAAATTAGGTTTTACTCTGATACCAGAACATTTCACTAACATTATGCATGATCCATTGCTATAGAAAGTCACACCTATTGTATGTGGAGGTGTCAATAGGCCTTGGGAAGATTTATCCCCTCATCACATGATGCTAGAGAGGATATTGGTGTTTCCAGTTATCAGAGTGAGAGTATCCCTAAAGAAGAAATTTCCCTTTCACCAACATCCATTGCAAATACAGAGGAGACCTTCCAAACCATGACTAATGCAGCAGTGGATGACCCACCAAAACATACTTTTGAGTTCCCAATCACAAACCAAGAGAGAGCAATTGTTTTGAAGAATAAACCTCCTTTAACATTTCCTATCTTCTATGGCTTGGTTACTGAGGATCCAAATACCTTCTTGTTCAAGATTTATGTCTTGTGTAGGAGTTATGACTACACAAATAATGCACATAGACTCAAACTATTTCCAACAACCTTGAAGGCTGTTGCCTTAAGATGGTTTATGGGTTTGGGGAGAGATGTTGTTCCAAATTGGGACACTATGAAGACTAAGTTCCTGGAAAAATACCAAGACTATTATAGAGGAGTTGATAGAAGAAGGGATGATATTTTTAGAACGTCTTAGAAAGAAGATGCACCATTAGAAGACTATTTAGAAAGGTTCTAGTTTTTCTTGAAGAAGAATCCACAAAATAGAATTTTAGAAGAATCCCTGAAGTTGGTGTTCTTAAGAGGAGTAGATAATGATTGCATAGATGCCCTTAATCTTATTGGGTCAGGAGGTGTATCACAATTACCTTTTGAATAAATCTGCAAAGATTGTAGAAACTATTCAATAACCTTTATCAAGAGGACAAGGGGGGAAATAACATCTTCCATCAACAAGACATATAATGGATTCTCTAGAGTGGAATTGAGTAACTTGTTTTCCAACATGAAATAAGGTATCATAAGCCATTTGGCTACCCAATTGGACACTTTACGTGTGAATAAAAAGAAAGAAGAGGCAAAGGTAATCCTCAATGAATACTGCCCGAACTGTAGACAAAGGAAAGCTAATTGTAAGTGCAAAAGAGTAGAAATTATTACAAGGATAGACTAAGGAAAATGACACAATACAAGGATAGGGGGTTTTGTCAAACAACCCATCCAAGAAGCCATAACACCACCAACAACCTTACTTGAAAAAATGAAAACATTTGAAACAAATTTTTAATAGAAAATATAACTAAATCTTCTTCATTCAAATTGAATAATGTGATTTTTATATACAATTTGCAGCAACAACAACAACATTTGCTACTGGAAATCCATAGGCTAAACTAAAATCAATTCTATAGGAAAGAATCGTTATAACTCCACAAACCCGCCACTTTCTTCTTACTGCTGCTCATCCATTCCTCCAAATCTTCCAAAATGATTTCTGAATTTTATGCTCCTCCTTCCTAGATTTCCAGATCATTTTGAATTTCTTCATTTCATTATTGTATGAGAAATTTATGCCATTTTTTATGAAACTAGTCCTCTTAGTTACAACTTCTGACCATCCCTCTCTCCTAATCAAACCTTCTAAATGCCCATGACTCCTTTCTTGGTGTGGATTTTTTTCTCTTTCAGATATGTACATTCAATTTCCATTCAAAATTGATCTTCCCACATCACAACCCACTCTCTCAACACCCATGTATTCCACTTCAATAAAATGCAATTTTCCCCTTCCAAAATGGAGTTACAATTTACAATAAATTCCCACTCACAAGCATGGGCATGAGAATTTTCATTTTTTGATAAATTAACAAATTTCAAAGATATTTAAATAATTAACAAGTGAATGAATTAATCCATTGATTTTTCACATTCTAACATCAAACCTTACTATGCTAGAGGAGTTGAGCATTTAAATAAATTGAGCCTATAAGGAAAACCAAGAAAAAAAAGCTCAAAATTAAAATAAAATATTTATTGGGGACGCAGGATTGCCTGGTACCCCTAGATGCTCCTGCATTAGAAAACATACTTTCAAGCACTGGAGAGTGAAGATGGACAACTGTTCTATATTGCACAAAGGAGTCCATGGAAACCAAGACAAGGTATGCCTTAAGAGCCTTTAAATTTCAATACACCATTTCCAATTAGCAATCAAAACTTATCTAGTTGGAACCCTCAACCTTGGGAAAACACACAGAACCAATGGAAAAATCCCCAACCAAACTAGAACTAGCAGCAATAACCCATGTGGCCACAACGGAATTTTTAAGGATCTAACTACAACCCCCAATGGCCACAACAAAATAAATGGTAAAAGGGCCAACAGTGGAAAAAAAAAATTTACCAATAGCCACAGTAGCCCTTACAACAACAACAATCCAGCATGCCCAATCTAACAAACCCATCATCTCAACCACCAAGAGCACCTTAGCTGCTAGCCCAACCTACACCTAAACCAAATAATAAGCTTGTTCAACAAGCTTACACTAAAGAGGCTATTCAATACCCTACTTATGGGGTAGAGGTGAGTGATGTCCACCTTAGGTCAGGGAAAACATTGGCCAGGCCTTCATCCCCTCAAATTACTAAGTTGGAAGATGAAAAAACCTCAACAAAAGCCTTGGAAAACCCACCTATGGAACCATAGTTAAATTAGGTGAACCAAACCACTTCAAGTCCATAGCCTCCATTCCTTGAGTGTTTAGTTGTTCAAAAACATCAGAACCAAGCTGAAACTAACCTATTAGGGTAGCTTTAGGATGTGTTTATAAAGATACCTCTCATTCAATCCATTAATTACATTCCCATTTACATAAAAACATTGAGAGACCTTTTCCTTAAAAACCTAGGGCTAAAAAGGAAGGACCCTCATACTGTACATGTCTTAGGCAATCTTGATGACATTATGTTAGGGAAAATCACTCTCCCTAAATATACATACCCTGGAAGTCCAGTTGTGGATGTTAGAATAAATGGTACACTCATCAAAAATACCTTGATTGACTTGGGGTAGTCATTAATATAATGAATAAGGAAACAATGAAACTATTGCGATTAGTAAACCTTAGACCTACACCCATTGTTTTACAATTGGTAAATCGTTCAATAGTGAAACCTGAAGGCATCATTAAGGACTTGGTCATAACTTTGGATTCATGGGGGTGCCCTACATATTTTATAGTATTGCATCCAAAGGCTAACCTTCCAGGTTATCCCCTTATTCTAAGAAGACCGTGGTTAGCCACAATTGATGCATTTATAGGTTGTGGGTTTGGAAACATGATTACCTCAAATGGAACTGTGACTAAGAAGTTGGTCTTTATCCATCAACCCAACCTTATGCAAATTTAGAGTAGACCATATGGCTTACCCTAGATGAAGAATACCATTATTCCCTATAGATTTTCATAACCATTGAGCGTATCCCTTTATTGAATAACAAAGATGAGGATGATTTAACTATACACATTATATAAAATAATTGTGATAGGAACCCACAACAACATAAATATTTGTCATGTTTGTAGGATCCTTACCTACCAATTCATCAAAATCAATATCTTAGCTTTTCCATTCTTTATTTCCACAACAATGTGTCCCAAATATTGTTTTATTTGACATTTCATTTGTACAATCAACATCCAAGACTTTAGAAATCATGCTAGGTAGAATGTTGAATGTTGACAATGAATTAACTACTAAACAACAAACTTCCCTAACCACTGTATTGTAGGAACACGTAGCATCCTTTTCATGGGGCTACCATGACATGAAGAGGATTGATCCCAACCTATGCATGAATAGGATATATATAACTGATGGTTTCAAACCAATTAGACAACCCCAAAGGAGGATGAATCCTACATTGAGAGATATAGTCAAAAGTAAGTATAAAAAATTACTTGAAGTAGGTTTTATCTACCCTATTTATGACAATCAATGGGTGTCACCTCTATTTATTGTCCCCAAGAAAGGAGGGAAATGAAGAGTATATATGGATTATAGAGAATTAAACACAACCACTATAAAAGACCACTTTCCACTACCTTTCATTGATTAAGTGCTTGACTACCTAGCAAGTAAAAAGTACTCCTTTCTAGATGGATTCAGTGGCTACAACTAGATTAGAATAGCTCTAGAGGACTAGGATAAAACCACCTTTACATGACCTTGGGGCACATATACCTATTATGTTCTTCCCTTTGTACTATGTAATTCTCCAACAACTTTCAAAAGGGCAGTGCTAAGTATTTTCTTAGATTTTGTACATGACTCCATGGAAATCTGCATGGATGATTTCACAACCTATGGAGAAACATATGATGAAGCACTCAAAAACCTAGAGGAATTTTTAAAGAGGTTTCAAGAACACAACCTATCCCTATGTCATCATAAATGTTTCATGATGATGACCCAAGGGATTGTGCTAGGACATTTTGTATCAAGTGAAGGGATTCAAATGGATCCAAATAAAATTGAAATAATCTTCACACTCCCTATGCCACAAGAACAAAGAGATTTCAGGAGTTTTCTAGTACATGTAGGCTACTATATAAGATTTATTCAGGACTTTAGCAAAATTGCGGCACCTTTATTTGTTCTACTCACAAAGTATATAGAATTTGAGTGGACCACAAAATTCCAACACTCTTTTGAATCATTTAATACAACACTAACAAAAGCACCTGTCTTGAGAGGACTAGATTGGACTTTTCCTTTCCACATGCACATAGATTCTTATGAATTTTCCATAGGAGTAGTACTTGGACAAAAGGAAGGTAATAAGGAGTATGCCATATACTACATTAGTAAGAATTTACAAGGGGAAAAACTCAACTACATAGTCACATAAAAAGAGATGTTGGCAGTTGTCTATGAAATTAACAAGTTTAGGCACTATATCACAAGGTATCTAGTATTTATTCACACTCATCACACTGTAATAAGGTATTTAATGAATAAACTTGTGGTTGGTGGTAGACTTGTTAGATGGTTGTTATTATTGCAGGAATTTGATATCATCATAGTGGACAAACTTGGTAAGGAAAATGTGGTGGTGGATTTCATGTCTAGGTTACCAAATCAATTAGAAAAAGGTGTTGATGATTCTTCTCCAAATGAACATCTATTTGCTCTAACATTGCAGACACCTTGGTTTACTGATATTGCAAACTACCTAGTATTAGGGCAGATACCACCTCATTTCTCCCCTAGAGAGAAGAGGCAGTTGGTGCACAAAAGTTTCCCCTACTCTTGGGTAGCAAGTTATTTATTCTACATAGGTTTGGACAATATTATGAGGAGATGCATAAGAGAGGATGAGTTCTATGACATCCTTAAAGCCTTCCATGGTGAACCCTGTGGGGGACACTTTGCATCAAAGAGGACTGCACTCAAGATTCTCACCACTAGCTATTATTGGACAACTCTTCATAAGGATTTGGTGAAATATACAAGGAGTTGTGATATATGTCATAGGATGGGCAAGCTAGCTAAGACAAATGAGATTCCTTTGCAACCACAGTTCACACTAGCACCATTTGATAAAAGGGGGCTAGATTTCATTGGCCCAATATCACCAACATCTAATAACAAGGAGTATATCCTAGTTTGCATAAATTATCTGAAAAAGTGGGTTGAAGTTAAAGCATTGCAATTTTCTAGAGATGGTAATGTAGAAAAATTCCTATATGAAAACATATTCAAAAGGTATGGAGTGCCAAGAGAAATTGTGATATATCAAGTTCCATAGTTCGCATTAGATTTGATTACCAAATTGGTTTAGGAGTATGAAATAAGGCATAAGAAGTCAACACCCTATCACCCCAAGCCAATGGGTAGGTGTAAGTAACAAATAGGGAGATTGAAAAAATTCTAAGCAAAATAGTGCAAATTCACATAAAATATTGGGCAACCAGGTTACCTAAGGCAATATGGGCCTATAGGACAACATGGAAGATAAAAACATTCTTTACACCCTATGAGTTGGTGTATGCTAAAACAATACTTTTTCCCATTGAATTTGAATACAAGACACTCAGGACAACAATTGAACTGGATATGGACTTAACAGAGGAACAAAAAGAAAGACTACACAATCTGAATAGATTAAATGAGATTAGAATGGAGGCCATGCATCACATAGAGATTATTCAGAAATAAAGAGTAAAATGGCATGATTATTATATAAAGAAAAATGAGTTCAGTGTAGGTGACTAGGATTTATTATATGACTCAAGGTATAAATATTATAAAGGAAAACTTCAAATAAGGTGGTTAGGATCATATGAAATAGAGCAAGTTTTCCCAAATGGAGCAATCAAGTTGCAGACTATAGATGTTGTTAGATTTTCACTATTGGTAAATGTTCACAAACTGAAAATATACAAGAAGCCAACATATAAATATGACTTTATCATTTCTCTAATGCAACAATATGGACCACATAGTGCTTTAGATAAAGACATTGCACAAGCCAATGATCATGATGAAGGTTGTAATACTGATGAAGAAATTCTAATAGACAACAAGGATACAAAGGTACACATTACAAATTCTACAAATTCATCATTAGATGAGCTACACAGATCATCTACTGAGGTTGGCTAGGTATAATTTTCTAACACCTACACATGCACACACTACATGGGTGACATAATCGATAATTATTTTTAAATAAACTCCACGATGTTGTAGGGACCTATAGATTTATGAATAAAATATGATAGTTCAAATAGGGACCTATTGTTGAAGGTACCCACAACACACACCAGTCAAAAAATTCAAAAAAAAATCCAACTTAATTTCATTCCATCCACATACATTATATTTTTCTGTACATATCACCAACTGCCTATCATGTCATTTCATTCATCCCATCCCATGACACATTCCTCAATTTCCATGCATTCCGGAGATTATTTCATATCCATGAGTTGTACATTATGTAGCTTTTCATTACCACATGCCACCCTGTCATTTCATCCATCACCTATTGCAATTAAGTAAACATCAAATCATAATTATGTTGTGGACACTCCTAATCAACTTAACACGATTTGAGTTCAGTTCACTTCACATTGACAGGTACACATTCTAATTTACCATAATTATCATTGGTTGTAATGATTTTTCAATTTATTCACATTTAATTCTATAAGCTTCATACTCATTATCTTATTTCCACTATATGTAATTAAACCTTTAGCATAGTAAAGTACAATTAAGTGAAGTCACTTAATGACTTTAGTTGGGGGGAGAGTACATTTTTTAAGATTTTCAATTTTTTATTTTCGCCACCAAGACACCAAACACCTTTCTGCCTTTCTGCAATCTTTTTCCATCAATTTCCCAATTTTGAGCCATAACCTAAGCCAACTTAAGTTGTAATAGGAGAAGTATAAGCAATTGAATTTCAAGAATTCAAGTATAGCAAACAAGAAGGATTGGTGAGGTTAAAGTTGTGAGTTGAATTTTTAGAATTTGAATAGAACAGAGTAATTTACCATCATGGGAGGAAATATTATTCACAGAGAACCTTTAGCATACTAGGAGATAGTAGAAGATGAGTTAATCTTTCCTATTTTTAGAAATGCAGGATGGTAGGACTATTTCCTAAGGTTGACAGAGTATAATGAAGATATGATAGAAAATTTTGTAGAGACACTATGGCATGATGAAGCCACTGCTCAAGGGCTAAAGGTAGATGCTTCAGAAGCTGAAATTGCAAAGGTATCTAGTCTATCAAGAGGATTTGAATTCCCTATTAGGGAAAATGCAGTAGCTATCAGATATGAATTCAAAGATCCTAGGGAGAACCTTGATTCAACATCCCAAGGTACTAGAAGATTATCACTACCATGGGTATGAGCTTCTACTGCCTCTTATATTGTCAAATATTTTACATGTGATGGTAGACACTATCTTCTGTATATAGTGCATTTCAAAGTTTTGAGTCACCTTTTTCATGATATAATGGATAATATGCCCAATTTCCTATATAAGTTGTTAAAGAGAATGGATTCTGAATATTAACAAAAAAGAAACACTATAGCCCTATCACACTATTTTTTAGTTACCCTACTTGTGAAAATAATTCTAAGGGTTCAATACCCACAAGTTTCTTGGGAAAGCTTTTTAATTCGTGATCATAGTAGCAATATTCTTAAAGAACCAACTATTCTAGAGAATTTAGAATCAACGGTTGCATCATTAAGGGAAATTCCCTCTGGTTCACCTACTACTTCACCTACCTGCAACAAGGGAGAATCAAAAGAGCAGAGTCTACAAAAGTCACCACTTGCAACCTATAAGAAATTTGTAGTAGGGTATGTCCAAGAAACCACAACTTCTTCTAAGACACCAAAAATAATAAATAGGAAAGGTGGACTGTCCTCTACACCCAAGAAAGTACAAAAGAAGAATGCCACCTAGCCAAGGTGTTCACACTGCCTAAAAAGGGGTTTCATGAGGGGTAGTGTCAAGAAATGGGAGGAAAATATTATTTTGATAGTGGAAGATTCAAACTTGAAAGAAAATGTTTTTGAGGATGTGCATATAGTTGTTAAAATAAAATTGTATGCTTCAACCACCTCTGAATCTAACTTATAGGATATTTTTGTTGCTAATAAAACAAGAAAAAGAACCCAACAAATCCCTGATAGTGAGGGTTGTGTATATAATGGGGTTGGTGATGACCAAACTTTTGAAGAAGATGAGAATCTATTTATAAAAGAAATAAATGTAAAGGAGTTACAAGAATTATTAGAAAGAATTAAACAATTAGAGGAACTGGAGAAGACATATGAATAGAGAGACAAGGAAAGGGACTTGAAGATTAAATAGTTGGAGGAGAAACTTCATAGCTATGGGCAGGGATCTAAATTGGACTTGCTTGCACAAATTTCCATAGTAAAGGCACGAAAAATAGAAATCATATCTGCAACCCAAGGACCCCCTATTACAAAGACTCCAACTTATCATACCAGCATGTCTCTAGGCTACCAATTGTGGAAGGTAACTTAGGAATTCTCCCAAAAGAAAGAAAAATGGGAGAAGGAAAAGGAAAGAATGGTTTCAGAATATACCAAAGTACTGGAGAATAAAGAAATTGAATTGAAAAAGATAAAAGTTAAGGTTGAGGAAATAATAGAAAAGGTTGCTCAAATTTTTAAGTGTAGACCTCCTACTAGAGTATATACTTTTTTTTTGCAAGAAAAAATTCTGAGCTTTCAATTTAGTCAGTTGATTAGTAACTTGCTAGTTGCAATGAGTAGAAAGTTTGAATTTCTAATTTTTTTTTTGATGTCACACCTAATGTACAAGATTCGTTATGTGAATTCTATTTACATAATTATGTTGTGCTAGATGATATAGAGCGGAACCCATTACTATTTGTGTGTGATTTACTAATTAGGGCACTAGCTTCATACTTCAAAAATAAAATGTAGAGGGGTGAGATTATGCAAGACTATGTAGAGACGAAGAATTCAATTTCTCTTCAAATCATGAAGGAATCTAAGAACCTCCATATGATAATATATGAATGGAAAAAGCTTCTAAAGTATAAAGGTGCAGGCAGAAAGATTATGAGTTTGAGAATAAATGATTGTGAAAGAATGTAGAGACTAATAGTAGGACTTCTCCATCATTCTTATGGATTTATACAAGAAAGATGGGACAATTAAATCCTTGAGTTGTAAAAGAAGGGACCCCACTCTATTTATAGCTTTTTGGCTATATTTGAAAGAACTCGAAGATACATGGACATTATAAAAGAAAGAGAACTTGAATGGGTACCTCTGACTTTCTCTCCATTGATGCTTCTCTACCCAATACCACATTGGATAGGGGAAAGGAATGAAGAATGAGAAGAAGCTGAGGATGTCAAGTGGCAAGGAATTTCATGCTATAGAGGTTTTTACTTGAGACAAAAAAAAGAGAATGGATGTAATCAAAAACCTCAAGGAAATGGCCTTGTAATACAACCTCTAGTCTTCAAACCACTTTGCTTGAGGACAAGCAAATTGTTAGCTGGGGGGAATGATGGGGCCCACTATTAGTTGGTTTTCTATTATTTCAATACATGCTTTTAGACATCTCTAGATACTTATTTCCTATATATTCCTGAAACTTTTCTATCTTTTATGATCATTATACAAAATTGGACCTGGTTTAAATTCTATGGAAATATGATTATGATATGATAGTTATTGCATGGTTCATATGTGGATATATATGAAATGCAATGAATATTAGTGTTTAAGTTATGGTTATTAGTATTTTGTAGATGTTGTGTGAACTAACTATTTTCAACCAAGGAGCTAGAGCCAACATAATATAGCCCGCAACAAGTAGGAGGCATAACACGCAGCCAAAGGAAGTTTCAGACAACAATGCAGGGGAAGTTAGAAGAATGCAATAATTGCATAATTAGAGGCATCTATTTTCTAGGATTGTTTTCAATCCTCACATCATTTAATAAGACTACTAGAGGAGAATAATTTTCCACAATAGGGAATCTAACATGATTATTTCTACAATCCACTTTTCAATTTAAAACCATTGTAGCAAAGTTATAGTCCTATTCCAATTCCTCTACCTTTTCAATTGTTTTTTAATTACTCAAACTTTATCACACTCTATTTTGTAGGGAGTGGTGATTTATGATTATATTTTTGTTTTGAGTCCTTGTTCTAATAAGACTCCCTCACACCTATATGAATGGTTTGATGGTTGAGTTAGCTAGTTTGAATAGATAATATAGTAGATGGATATGTTCAGTTAGTTTCTACTTTGCACAGATAATGTTTTATTTTTCAATCATGATCTTATGAATAAGATATTCTAGAAGAATCTATTTGCATTGTGATATCTTGAGTTATGCAGTGAAGATATTTTTAGTTACTATTATGTTGGATTAAGTTTGAGGAGCTAGACTTGAGTTTATCTTGTGGAGACAATCACTTGAGCAAGGGACACTCAACGTAATTGTTCCCAACTTTTCTTTTTGTACATTTATTTCTATTACAATAGTTAATTTCATGATTATGTTTGTCTTAATTAGATTTTTGATGTGATGAATGAGAATAAGATCTTGTCTTGTATTAATGATTTAATTATTTTCATGCATTTTCCTCTAGAGTTATTCAAATTAGTCAAGTTAGAAAGTATTGGTTAATTACATAATTCATTTCTTGACAATGAACTAGTCACAGTCTTTAGCTATAAGTACCCGTAGCAATAACTTCAACATTACCTATTTTCATTGCTATGAAATTTATTATTTCTAACATGTGTAAACACCTATGCTAGTATGATATAAGTAGTGAAGAGTCTCTAAATGCACATATAGTGCCAACATCATAAAAATCTTATGTTAGCCTTAGTTGATAAATTAAATGGTCTTTCAATTGTTTATTGAATTGTTCAATAGGACCCCCTTTGAATTATATGTTGACACCAAGTCTACTGAATATTAGTGGGCCTCTACATGTAGTGCCACACTTTCCAATCTATTAGCATTCCAACATACTCATCATCAAGATTTTGTAGATGTTATTTATGCCACCACTATTATTAATATCACCTACCTCCCAAAAGATAATTAGAGCACTATCTAACTCCACCCATCACAAAAATAGATAAATCTGCCTTCTTTTCCACATATAGACCCCTCTTCATTAGTCTTCTTTGCGAAAGGAATGTGTTATGGCATAAAATTTCACCCTGATGTAATTTACCATAACATCACCCTTACTTTAGCTAATAAGTCAATTATGCAAGAATCCATCCTCTAAACCTTCATTTTTGTTTGTTCCTTGTCATTTTTTGTCGATGGGGGAATTTTATGCAGGACACTTCCACACCATGTAGACATTTTTGCATCACACGAATGTCCTAACAAGATTCCTGATCTTGTGGTCATTGGTATGTTACACTATTTCCTTCCCATGAATTGTAACACCTCAACAGTTGCAGGAACACTTGAGAATACCTCTTTGTCATGCAATTTGACCATTTATTTCCTTCCTTTCTGCACTCATTGATTCTTGTCATTCAACTTCACTCTTGCACTTTCTCTCTATCACTTTCTCATTCTCACTTCTTAGCACTTCCATCATCTCCTTCTTGCTATTCTACATCTCTGCTTATAGGTTTCAAGCTATCCACACCACGCTCTTACACAATCGTCTCACATCTCTGAATCCCTCACTCTTCCTCTTGACTTCACCAAGCTTGTAGAAAGGAGGGTAACCTTTTATTTCATTGCATTATCATATTTATTATTATCATATTATTGTCTTACATACTACACGTCTCGTCTATTCATTTCTTTATCACTATTTCTATATCATTATCTATCTAGCTATCTATGGAGGTGGAAACACCAAAGCGAGTGTTTGACTAAGGAAAGCCCCAAAAATCAACCCCAACATTTTCTCGTTTCTATGTGTTCAACTTTTATCTACGAGGAGCTTGTGAGAGGTTGGACCTACCACAAGTTAATCCCATTTCTTCCACTACCTTGCTATTTCGTTCAATAGTTAGTTTATTTATCATTTCAAGTATTCTTCTAGTTGTACTTCTTTATATTTTATGTATTTTCAACATTCTATTTAGTTAGTTAAAATCATCAGACTTTAGCATTTAGGTTGTTAGCAGGTCTCAAGCATTTTTGGCAATAGACTCCGCTTTTGGAATGTATGAGATGCCGGTGCACCATAAAATTGCTAGTGTGTCGCATTGTCACTCTTGGTCCATGCTCTTGTCCTCTAGTTGAGAGCATGTTAGTCTATTCTCAAGATGTATAAGGTATATTCAACTTATTTTTAAAGTCCTATGTTGTAAATAACCACAAAACCCAATAACATAGTGTGGTATTATATCCATTTGTCACCATGTCACTTGAGCTTTTGTCTTTGAGGTAACCTAGAGCTATCTGTCCCCTGCAGACTCTTCCCTTTCTTAGAGAATTGAGAGTGGAAAACCCTCTCTATTATATTTTGGTGAAGTTGATGTGAACCTTCCTTTTCTCTTGGTCTCTATTTCAAAAAAAATCTTCTCTTGTACTTGGACCTATAGCTTATAGCATGTTGTGATACTCTTTATGATCTTTATGACCTAGTCAACTACCTCTGAATACATTGTTAGAAGAAACTATCAAAACTTAGACATGGGATCCAGAAGGTTTAGTCCTCCCCAATCTAGTCAAACTTTCGAAGAGTTCCCTATAGGACTCTTGGTTGATTATTCTCCTCATGTCCATGAAGTTGCAATCCATGTTCCTACCCCTCTTGCCTCACCCTCAAACTTTTCCTCATCCTTGGAGGATGAAGATACTCTTAGGGTCCTTGTAGAGAAAATTTACTCCTTGAAACTGAGACTCGATGAGCTTGTGAGGTTCTTGGTAAGAGATGATACCTTTTCCCAAGAAACTTTTATAGTTGAAAATCGAAGGACATTCTTGACTAAATATTAAAGGGGCTTAGAGCTTATGTGTGGTATATTAAACATTGTAGAGAACCATGTCCTATCCTACACCTTTATCTTGGGTGCTATATACACAAGATGTTAGATTGGATATTGTTGGACACCAACTGAATATCTTGATGCCTAGGTGTCTATGTGCATTTCTAACATGGGTCTCTTTGTTAACACCACCACCATGCCAGAGCAAAGTTGTACAATGAAAGTAAACAAGGTTCCTCTGGGTTTCACTTCACATCTAGAGCTCAAAGTGTCTCTATTTTTGGTGCCTCTATTGGTATTGATGTCAGGGGATTTATTAGTATGGGTGTTGGTGGTCCTGACGGTGGTTCTAGTGGTCATAATTCATCTGCTAATTATGTCCTTAATGCTCTTATGTAGAACATGGGATGTATGCAAAAATAGTTGGTAAATTTGGATAGCTTGTCTTTCCAACCTATGTTCCAACCTTTTTGTCATTGAATTCATCTTTCTATTTCTATTCTAAACACTCATATCCATCAAGGGGTGGAGATTCCAAAATTTGAAAAGTATAGTGGCCATTGGGATCTGCAGACTCATGTATCATCCTTTAGTGGCATGTGTATTGATTTCTCTTAAGGACATTGCTTTGGAATGGTATTGTGCCCTGCTTGATAACTCTATCTTCTCTTTCGATCAACTAGTTAATTAGTTCCTCCAAAAAATTTAGCTCAAAATCAGGCTGAACATCACAGTTAATGATCTTGTTCAATAAAATCAGAGACCTCATGAGAAGTTAAGTAATTTTATAGCTTGATAGCAAGCCTTGTTTTCTCAAATTTCTTATCCTTTACCCGATTTTGATGTACAAAAAGTGATCATCAGAAACTTGCATCCTACACTGCAAGATAAATTTATTTTAATGAAATATACATCCTTTGTGCATCTGAGTGCCACCTTTTGTGAGTACCAGCAAATGATTTCCTAGTACAAGGATTTTTCCTCACACTCTTGTCAAGATGGCCAAATAGTTATGTCAATTTCTAGTGAATCTAGAAAGAACAAGGTTGTGGAAAACATGGTCTCAATTCCAAAAAGTAAAAGTGCTACGAGATGAAGTACAATATTTACTAAGTTATCAAAATATTATAATAGCATCTTCTAGAATATTTTGAAATATAGAATAATAACTTTACCAGAGATTAGACCACTATTTGAGTCATATCCACAATGGTACAACACACAAACATTCTTTTAGTACCACTGAGTCTCTGAATATGACACCAAGTGATGTGTTTGTCTATGTCATGTGATCTAGGGTCACATCAATAATGGGACTATCTAGATCAATGGTAGGAAACATAACTTGAATGTATATGTAGCAAAGTCAAATAGCCAACTACAAATCTACACAGATCCATTCCCATCACATTCTACTAATTTTATCACTCCATCTTCTTCATATTTTGATTTCACCCCATTTGAGTATGTAGTCTCATTCACTCATATTCCTCCTTCAAAACATGTGAATGTTATTCCTGACATTACATTCACTTCACATGATCTAAACAAGGAACTCTCCCCATTATACATTCTCACTCGAATCAATGATAACATTGTGACAGGTTTCATGGTTGATCCTTCGAGCCATGTGAATGTCATTATGGAGGAGATCCTTTTTATAAATAATTTACATAATAAGAAGTATAATGATTCATAGGCTACCCTTCCCATGCATGATGGGTTTTTTATTACACCTACTGGCGATATTTCTTTGTTGGTTCTTGTAGGACCTAAATCTTTGGAAGTTCCATTCATTGTGATTCTGGAGTTTGACTTATTTAGAGTGAGTCTAGGCATTCCATGGCTAGTGTCCATGAATGTATTTGTCTTAGTAGTTCACAAATTTCTAAATTTTCCTCATGAGGGTATTGTGTATACTCTCCATGATACTAGATATAAACCACTAGTATCATGTGGGGGCTTCACTCTTGACCAATTTTGGCCTACCCTAGTTGAACCCCTACCTCCAAGGGGATATCTTCTATATAGAGATTATTTTAGATACAACACTAGGAGCTTGGCATCGAAGGGACGTTTTCCCTTGTCTCCTCATGTTGTTTCTTTGAAGGCTTACTTGTGTGCACAATAGCATGCTTCATCTTTTTCCCCTCCAAAGGGGAAGGACAAGCTTGCTCTTGCCTTAAGGCCTTCCCCTTCTACTCATTTTTGTGAACCTTCTGCTTCGTCTTCTCAGCCTTTGATGGAATATTTTGTTCCTACTATTGTGCATAGCATAGAAAAATGAAAATCACCTACACTACAGAGATCAAATCCCCAAGTCTCTCAGCTTCCTATTTTACCCACAACGCCCTAACCCACCCTTTATGCCAAGGGGAAGCATTCCCATAGGGTTGTTCCTACATCTTGGCCTCTGCCTATTCCTCCACCCACCTCTAAGGTAGATAAAGGAAGGAGGCTTGTTTTTGAAATTCCTATCTTTGTCTTTGCTTTTGTGCCTCCTCTACTTGCTCCTCCTTAGGAGTCTTCCCTTCCATCGGTGATGGTTGTGGAGGATGCTCATGTGGTAGATCAGGGGCCTCTAACTTCTTCTCAGGTCACATCTTCTAGTGCCCACAACTAATGTAACCGGCTTACACATGAGCGTAAATGATTAGAAAAGGCTTTGGCTAAGGATGTGCTACCTTACAGAAAATTGGGAAGGATACCATTGTGTCTACTCCTACTTCTCTTGTTGTTGCTCTTTCTTCTATATTTTCTTTTTCCTCATTTCACATCACGTAGGTTCTTCTTTTGGATTCATCGATGTATCTTGATGAACCTCACCCAAAAGCATGTGGTGTTCATTACTCCTTTGGAGGAGCCACCCCTTCTTATTTCTCTCCCTGATATTCCTCCTTTCTCATAGCCCGTAGAAATGCCTTTCACAGAGGTGGTGTCCTTTTTGGATCTATCTCCTTCTAGTTTTTCTTCCTTTATGGGGATTCCACATCCTCAGTTGAAGCATAATTTGGAGGATGACCTCGCCTCAAGCAATGGTTGTAAGAAGTTTTCATCTTCTCTAGAGTCTTGTTTTGCTTTATCTTGTGTCATCCTTGTGACAAAGGCATCCCCCACATCCACAAAGTTTGTCACTACTTGTCTTCCTAAGGTTGAAAGTGACTCTTGGGTGCTTATCCTCTCACTTAGTTGACACATGTTGCTCTTGAAATTTTGTGTTCAATTCGTTAGAGGACATTTCGACTATTTCCTCAATATTTGAAAGATTGATGACTCTAGTCTCACAAGAGCTTGGTGACGAAGACCTTGACTGGACTTCTTTCTTAGCCCTTATTGCAGGCGATTCGGCTAGTACAACCTTTGCTATCCATCCCCTATAGGCTCATCCTCCCTCCTCGTATAATGATCTTGATTAGGAGCAAGATGAAATGCTAGTGGATTCAAACTAGGGTGGCACCTCCTACATATTTATATTAGTTATATGTGATCATTTATTTTCCCACGTGATTTTCTATATATGTTTGTGATCTCGCTTGGAGGACCCTTGCTACCATTATAGGTTCTTGGATATAGAAGAGAAAATCTATCCTAAACTTCTTCTATGTGTTGTAAATCTTGGCTTGTCATGTTCGAAATGATGCAAAGTGTTGGGGCATTTACGCCTCTTCCATGTTAACTCAATTTTTCTTTTTCTTTTTCTTCATGTGCTCTTCTTCCCATTTTGATACATTTGGGGAGTGATGAGAGATCATATGTATTATACTATACTTATCTATCTATATCTATGAGCAGTTTTGACCCCAACTAATCAAATCCCTCTATGCTCTTGATTTCTTTGTCTCTTCTTTTCTACTTCATGATGTGGTTTCTATGTGTTGTCCCTTGCATGAAAACATTATATGAATACATCTTACCATGTATCTCATTCCACAACATCTCTTGTATTACTCTTCTCCTTAGAATGATATGTGCTCCTTTATGTAGCACACATCATTCTATGGCAACCTAACTAGACATGTCTTGTTTTTTCAGTGAATATCATGCAATGTAGTTTGTAGTAGTCATAGACCTATATGATTGTTGTATGGACTTGTTAACTTATTTCACAAATATTCTAATGAGTTACATCAAGTTCATATTTAATATTTTTTTTAATGTTAAAATATTCAGAAGAGAAAAGGAATAAATAAAGTTTATTTTTGTCTAAGGAAGACTCCTAGATTTCCTAAAAGGACTCTTAAATATATCTAAATCTCTTCAAATTCATGTGCATGCAAATGAGGGAAAGGTTTGGTAAAGTATAATTTCATGAGGAGGTTAAGTCCTTTTAGGGTTTCATAGATTTGAGTTTCTTTACATGAGCTTGAGCTTGCAAGCTTCCAAAAAAGCAACAAGGATTATTGCATATTATGATAAAAAGCATTGATAGAGGTTTTTTAGAACCCTGTGATTAGTTCTGACAAAGAAATTTTCCTTAGTTAAACTTCATGTCCATTATATTCTTAGGACCCATGTGTGCAAGCCATTTTCAGGTCGGTTTCACATATAGATTTATTCATCATGGGATAGATGCATAAAGAAAGTTTTGATTGGTTCTCACAAAGCATCTTCCTTCAGCCATGCAAATGCATGCAACAATATAAAATTTTATAAAGAGTTACAATTTTTTTACATTTTACTAAATCAATCTTTGGGTTAGCTTGTCCCTTGTTAAGTGCACCCATCCATGTAGATTTCAATTCAGGCATTTAACATGTACTTTCTCCCTCGGCACATTCTATAGGGGAGATTATGGTGTTAATACAAAACCCAAAGAATGCAAGCTCTATTTCAAGTTCCTGGAGGTGCATTATTAGATAGATTTCCTTTGGTAGGAGTGGAAAGTATTTACTCACTAACTCTAGATCTCATAAAGTGGGCAAGATCTTAGTGCTTAAAACTTTCTAAATAGTTTCAAGATATAGTTAATTATCTTAGATGGAAAGTTACATGTTTCAATGAGAATGAGGAATAAATGGAAGGATGAAGACCAAAATAAAAGAATGGAGGATCTCTCTAAAAAATGAATAATTATATTGATAGGAACCATCTAATGTTGTAAAAATAAAATTCAAATCCCTGCATAATGTTGCAAGAACAAAATGGATGTCATTCTAAGTGTCAATGCGGGATGGCAGGTAGCAAGGGACGTTTTGTTGGGATTGAAATTATGGGAAACTATTCGACATTTTATCAAATGGGTTGCACAACAAGAGAGAAATCTATAAGAAGTAGGAGGAGGCTCCATTCAAATAACCCTACCTCATTTGTTAGAATTGAAGAAAACTTACCTGATGATAAGAGGACGAATGATACAATTGTGGAGATTTCATCCAAAAATTTAAGTACATATCGAGAAGAAAATCCCAAAGAGAAGAATACAATTTAATTGAAACCGAGGAATTTGATTGGGGAATTGCACAAAAGAGAAATTGGAGGATCTTTTACTAAAGAGTCTTGAGTTTTTCCACACCACTATCACTAATGGATATAAACATTTTTTTAGGGATCTTAAACAGCTTCAGGAATATTCCTTAACCAAGTTTATATGCTTTGTTCAAGAGCTTTAGATAGAAGCTATGACATGGGATAAGAAATCCAAATTCAACCTACTACTATGTAGAAAGAGAAATTCATTAGTCTATGCTTTCTTTTGATTCTAAATTTGTTGAATTTGGTTATGATCTCAAGAAAACATCTACAAAAACACTTTTAGCTACAAATTTTGGATTTAGGCTTTCTTTGACGAGATAGTTTGCAAAATACAAGATGATTTTCATAGGTTAAGTATATTAAGTGAAGCTATAGAGGTTGGTGCATACAATTCTATTAAGGAAGATACAATTCCAAAAAAAATTTAGACATTGGAGTTTTTCAATTTGTCTCATGCAAGGACATGACAAATATATGAAGCATTCTATCACATACTTTTCATTGGAAGAAGGTTCATCAGGGTCAAACTATCACACCTCTTCAAGTTACTAAATGTGGTTCATTTATGCAATTCATATATATTTTATTTGGTGTGGTTCTTTAGCAAGTAGGGAAATTGAGTGAAGATCTCCCATAGTGGCATAGCAAGGAATCTACTAGGAAGGTCACTAATTATGTTGCAAGCATGATCCCATTGCTAGTAGCCTCAATATTTTTAGATGGAGTCCAATGCACTCTTTTAGGAATACTCTAGGATGGTAAAGATGCATTGCAAAAGCTATAAGAAAAGACAGTCATTTGACCTTTCAATCAACCATTCCCATATATTTCAAATGACTTTGCATGGAAGTTCCATCAAATGGCATTTATCTCTAAAAACTTCATGAAAAAAGCATAGACCTAACAATGAGTTTTTATGAATAAGAGGATAGTGTTTTGAATAGTGGCTAAGAAATCTAGGACAATTTCCCCAAAAGATTGAAATGACAGTGTAAAAGCATGAAGATAAGTTAACTTTCTAGGATTACCAGTCTTATAGCAATGACATGGATGCAATGAAGATAGCCCTCTTTCAATGAAGAAATTCCTCTATGATGACATGATAGTACTTGAGACTATAAGTAGGTAGCATTTGGAAATTATTGAGTATGTCAAGTTGCATAGTCAAATGAATGATCACATGAGTGTCCACAAAGTGCATCCATGAGTAGAAGCACATTCATTAATGGTTGTGATGAAGGTATTAATAGAAACCTGAGAGGTAGTTCCTTGTTATTCAAGTTATTGGGCCAAGCAAATATGGGAGTGAGGCATATTTTATTGTAGGCTTAAGAGAAAAACTATGTGAAAGGTAGAGTCTCAAAGTTTTTCGAAGGCAATGGATTGTGTAAGGATAACAAAGAAAGGATAATATTTTTATGAGGGTAGACAATCAATAAGTTATTATCAATGCACAGTGTAGAAGGATAGTTTTGGTCCATGAAGGGGTTGTCATATGATAGGGAAAATGCAATCTCAAAGTAAAAAACAGACATCAGAAGGTAGTATAAGACATTGAGGATAGTTACTTTTGAATAGGATTGTCAAGAGTTGTAGAGCATTAAAATGATAGTGCTATACTATAGAACTTAGCTTACGAAAAGACCATTTTATGTAGGAAATGAAAGGGCAGCCATATGCAAAGAGGAAAATCTTGTGCAAATAAAGACAGTCATAAATAATGACAAGGCCTTGTGTGGAAAAAGAGCGACTAATAGTAGAGGGTAGACCATGAAGCTTTATTAAGGGGTAATTATACCAAGAAATAAAAGGACAGTCTTGATACTTTAAAGAATAAGATGGCAGTAACCCTCATGAGGAGATGGTATGATGAGAAAGGTTTAGGAGCGGCAAAGGAAGAAATGTCGCGATAGAAATCCTTTTGATGCCCCTATGAAGAGAGATAACAATATTTAAAAATACATGAGAATAGTATTACATAAGTGAGGCATGAATCAATTGAGAGAAGTCATTATGAGCATCCAAATGCATAGTTTTGAAGGAGGCAGATGTATACAAAGCATGACAGCCTGATCCAAGGGGATACTCGACATAAGAAATTGAAGTGTTACATCTGCTCCAGTAATCATCACCAGATCAAATTTCTTGAAATTCTAAGTCCAATGCAACTTGAATGGGCTTAAACAGATTTCGTACGCCCAACATATGACTAGTCAAAGGTACTAGTCAAACATGCACCTGAGGCCATCTAGAAAGGAAAAAAATAATTGTCTTCAAATTAGATAGAAACAGCGTCAAGTCGAAGAGCTCGTCGAGACCTTTCCAATGACATTTGTTTCATTCAATTTTTAGCTTATATGTGCAAGTTATGCCAAGTCAAAGTTTAGAACCACAAGGTTGACTAAGTCGTATGTCAGCATGGCGTTAGCATGTTGATTTGGCAATCCGTACGGTATGATAGATGAGGTGGAAAAATCTTAGAATAACACGTGTCAGTCTGTACATGTGACGTAGCAGTATGGATCCAAGTTGGCAGTACGATAGGTGGAAAGCACTGGTGGTGATGACTATATGCTGACATAGACTCTAACAGCGAATCATGTTGTGCCATGTGGCACCTCCTCGGCATGCCATGTGGCCCTCTCATTTCTCCTTTGGCATGAAAATTAGTGTTTGTTAAAAATGTGTTTGGGGGGATTTGATCCCCCCACCTCTCTTCTCCAAGGATCGCGGGTTGTCGTTGGGGTGTGCGATATGCGCTGAACAGTAAAGCACCGGTGGTTTGTTTTGTGAACTCCCAATTTGAAATTGGGTTAAAAATAGGAGGTCAGGGGTCGAACCTCTGACCCCCAGAGCCCCAAAATAATAAGCAACCATTACGCTGCTATGTGTCTACGTTATATATATACATTCGATTTTATATACCAAATTCCCAAAACCTGAAATCCTCAATTTAAAGGGATTTAACCCCTTTTAGGGTTAAAAAAACTTAACCCCTAGATAGAAATAACCTCCCAAAATAATAAAATCCCAAAGATGTCAAATTTAAAGGGCTCAAATAAAATGAAATGATATTAGGGAGATTTTTAAATGATTTTATGTAAAAAAGGGAGATTTGAATATTTATTATGTAAAATGGGGGAATTAGGAGAGATTTTTACCTGATATGGTATGATTGTGTAAATCATATAGTTAAAGGCCATATTAGGAGAATTTTATTTATAAAAAAGGGTAATAATGGGAAAGTTAGGATCTAGGTGATGAGTGAGGAGAGAATGTTCTAAGGACTTGTATTCATTTCTATACAACAAAGGAATATGTTGTCCTGGAAGGAAATGGATCTGTAATGTTGTTGAAGCCTTTGTAATCCAGATTTTGGAGTATAATAGGATCAATCACTTTGTTGGAGAGGGGCCCATAGACGTAGACAATTCGGCAAACTCCATTATTAATTGGCGTTCTATCTTCTTTCTCTTTTATCTCTTCCATTCGGTTCATCACATTTCTTATGCTTTGTTCATTTAAGCATTTTTAGTTATGTTAATTTGTTTTAAAGCTTTAATTAATTGTTGTAATCATTAAGCATTCAAATAGCAATTGTCATAGATCCTAAAATATTTCACAGCCATGCCTTGAAAAGGACAATGCTTGACTTTCAAGGGTAGCAAGAGTAAATGAAGCTTATACAAAAATTGTTATGATGGTCAAGTGTAGGCTATTTATGAACTTTCATAGGTTAAGTGGCAAAAGACTTCACAAAGCAAGACACACAATGAGCATGAAAGATCATATACAAGGATATCCATAAGGTAGTATAGTCAAGCCAAAATTTAAAGGAGCTTGAAAAAATAAATATTAAGGAGGGTTTTGAGCAATGCATGATAGATAGATTACAAAAAGACAGTCACAGTTGAACTAGCAAATAAATAGAAATTACTTGTAAAGTTGCAAACCTAGATAAAGTTTTCAAACAAATGATTTGAAGATGATCTAAGTTTATTTCAAGTAATTCACATGCTTGTTGTCATGCAAGGAGTTTAACAAGGTGATTACAGGTTAAGTGGCTTTCATGCTCATCTTTCAAGCACTCAGAGGAAATTTAAACCCTTTTTAGAAACCCTTATGGTTGTAATTGAATTTATGGGAAGTTTGAGCCTAAAATCATGCATTTTGGGATAGTTTGAGGTCATTAAATAAAGGATTTTTTTCCTTATACGCCCAACAGCTTGAGGACCTCATGCAAAGTGTTTAACTCAACTTTTCCATCAACATCATGCAATTTTAGAGATCCTATAAGTTTAGTTAAAGGTGGAGTTTCAAGATGTATGCAAAAGTAAAAGGGGGAAACAATTCAAATCATCTTTTCTTCACCAGGATTTGTATGTTTTGCTTCCAGTTCAACTCTCCATGCACACTCAACTTCTTCCACGAGGTCTAGCCTCTTTTAGTTGAAGATTTTTCTATAAGACAAAATCATTCGACTCTTTCCAATTAGTTCTTTCTTTCCTCTTTCTACCTTATGCAAAAGAGAGTGATTGTAAATCACTTTGATATTTATAGAGCAGTAACTTAGTTTAATTTTCATTATTCTTCAAGAGATTGTAGAAGCAAAAATTGTTTTTATCAATAAAAAGCAATAGGTTTATGTAAGGAAGCTAAGGTAGTGGAACAACTTCCTACACTAATCTTGAGAGGAGAATAATGTAAAACTTTTACAGATCTTTAACAGTTACAAAAACTTATACAAAAATAACCACAAATATCATGCATACCACAACACAGTGATTTATGTGGAGAAAACCCTTTTGGGAGAAAAACCCCACACTCCAAAAGTTGCCCAACATATTATTCAGAAATCACAAAGAATACAATATACTTGCAAAGCAAGCTTCTCATAGGAGTATCACCAACCAGAGATCCAGAGGCTACACGACCACTATCAAAATCTCAAAATATATCACAATACATAGTCATATACAATGCCCTCATAAAATAGGGTTACCTTGTAGGGAAATTCAAGCTAATAAAATATCAGTCGTCAGATATGAGATATAATGATGAATGGACCAGATTTACAATAATAAAATATAAATAAATTTTTCCTTTCAAGGGCACTGCCCCTAAGCCCTCACTAGGGTGTGCTACTCCTAGACCCCAACAATGGGGGTGATCCCCTCAGATCCCTCACAGGGAGAGACCCCCCTACACCCCCCCCCCCCATCGTCGTTGGATGAACACTACCTTATGTATCAACATTAACTTATGTAATTGCAAAGTTGAGACACATTTTCTTAATAAATCTCCCACTTGTCGAACACCTTACAAATACAACAGGAGGGTGTATAAACATCATCTCTTAATTTCTAGGGGTTGAAAGGACCATAGTCATGGAACACCCTCTGAACTTCTTTGTGCTCACAAGTTTAGTTAAATAATCAACAACATTCAACAAAGTCTCTACCTCAACCAACTTTGCCCTTCCATCTTTGACCATATCTCTAACAAAATGATATTGTACATCAATGTGCTTGGTCTTGGCATGAAATTTCAGGTTCTTGGCTAGACATATCGCACTCTAAATTTTAGAATAAATCTTCACTACACCTTATTTTATTCCAATATTTGAATACAGTTTGTTAAGCTAAATGGATTCTTTACAAGCATGAGTAGCTGTCATATACTCTGCTTTAGTACTGGACAAAGCAACCAAATCCCATCACTTACGCATCCAACTAATTGCACCACCAAATAAAGTAAACACATAAGCACTGGTGGATCTTCTACTATCAACATCACCTACTCAGTCTAAATCCACATAACCATGAATATCAAGCAAAATATTATCTTCAATCATATTACTATGATAACACAAGGAATAATTTGAGTACTGCACAAATATCTAAAGACTCTTTCAACTACATCCCAATGAGCTCTACTAGGATTAGACATATATCTGAAAAGAACTCCCACTGCTTGGGCAATGTATGGTCTAGTACAAACCATAGCATACATCAAACTTCCAACTGCACTTTGGTAAGTCACTCTACTCATGTCTTCCATCTCTGATGGGGTGTTGGAGAATTTGAAATAGATAACTTTGTTCCAGTTGAAGTAGGAGAACACAATGGTTTACAATTTTGCATATCAAATCTCTATAAAATTGAATTGAAATACTTACTTTGTCCAAGCCATAGCTTTCTGTTCACTATATATCTTTAATTTTCATCCCAAGAATGTGTTTAGCTACACCAAGATATTTCATTTCAAATTTAGTAGCAAGTTGAGATTTCAATTATGAAAGCATACTGTAGACACCGAAATTTGGTTTAGGCCCGCGACTTCCATATTCTTCATTATTTCTATTCTTCACGGTCATGATTAAATAATCTTAATTATTTAATTAATTTATCTTCTTTTATTTCTTCTATTAATTAAATAATCTTAATTATTTAATTAATTCACACTTTTCTTTATTCTATCTGATTAATTAAATAAATGCTTTTTATTTAATTATGTTACTAATTAACCTTATCCGTCTTTTCAAATTAAAAAAATTCTTATTTAATTTACTCTTTATCATATTTCAACTATAATTAAATAAATTCATTATTTATTTAATTATTCATTTAAAATCCCTTCATCATTTAATTAAATAAATCTTATTTATTTAATTATTCTTCAATTATCGAGTCATGAATTTAATGAATTATTTAATTCATTAATTCTATTTTAACGTATTCCTCTATATTTTAGATAATTATGTGAGTTATCTAAGTATTCAATTTTACTTGACTCGACATCTATTTCAAATCACTCAGTTAACTCTTGATTTAATGTCTGAGTGGAGTTCTCGAGTAATCTCTTTGTCAGATCAATCAATCGTCCAGTTCTAACTTAATTGCCTGTACATGCGGATTAATTAAATATTCTTATTTAATTAATTAAATGTTGTGCGTGCATCCAAACAAGAGTTGATGTAATCAATCTTTATCTTTGTCATGCAAAGATATTTCTTCTATTTTCGAATGTCGAACTGAAGATTAAATCATTTATTTATTCTTTAATTCTATTTCTAGTTTGTATCACTCATGTCATTACTGACAGTTATCAGAATGCATGTCTAATCTGTCGATCTCAACCGTCCATTAATATTTCAATCTTGACCTGTCATTCGAATAATCAATTTTCTATAAATTGATTTGTCATTCTTCATTCCAATCTCTCTCACAAATTTTATAACTTTTGAGAGCACTTTGTCTTGAATCTTCGATATTTTGCTAATCACTATCTTAGGCTATACTTGCACAAACTACTGAAAATCTGAGGGCAATTATACTACACAAGCAAAATGGAGAAGGGAAATCGAGATGAATCATGGAAATACGTTTGAAAATTGGTGAGATTGTTTCAATTTGTTTACGTTTTTACTTTCCCATGTTCTTTGTTGCTTAACGAATGAATTTGCATTTTAGATTTAGTATTGTATGCATGTTTGCTTCTAATGATCTCCGTTTCTATTGTGCAAGCTTTTATTTGGCGTTACATTTGGTGAACCCGACGTGAAGACACCATCTTCGCGAATCCATAGATCTTTTAATTTTGGTTTTTGCAGATTTTTCGTATGGAACGACGCATCTAACAATTCCTGAACCACAATTAACTTTCTGAACCGCATCTGATAGAGGAAACAATGCATCTGACAATTCCTAAACCGCAATTTATTTCCTGAGCCGCAACTGAAAAAGAAATGATGCATTTGACTGGTAACGAAGTGACGCAATTGACTGTAAAATTGTATTTCTGCTTTCGGCAATCGAGAATTTTCAATTGGTTTTCGTGTTACTGATATTTGATTTTCAGCGTGTGGCCATTTGGAGTTAACAAGCTTTTGTAGGACGATTGATGAAGACAATATTGAAAATTACTAATGATTTTTTCTACAGGATGCTTGTCGAAGACCCTAGTTAAATTTTGAAACAGATTGTTTGGTAGCATAGAAAATCTTTCATTTGGTTTAAAATTAACAAGTGTCTACTATGTTTGGTGTGAAAGCACAAGTTTGGTCACCCTTACGACTTGGTACATCGAAGTATCCTCTCCCCTTGTGCATTCGTGCGATCCTGGGTGTAAGAGAAATGGTTACCAACTCTAGAACTTGGGCCTGTTCTAGTGGGAAAAAGTACTCACCCCAGGATGACTCAGACCAGTAGCACCCTGAACCCGAGGGACTTCCAGCCAGTATATAAAAGTGGGTTCTTGGGGAAACCCCAAGAATCACGAGTGTGGTTCCAATGAGATGGATCTGAAAGGGGACTCACGCCGTATGGATCACACCCCACGAACGGAATGCCCGAATTAAATACCTTTTGTTTTAGAGACCAACCTATTTGTGGCCGTTGCTTGGTATAGTGCAGGGTATAGTATCATGCCCAAAGATACTCACTATTGATCCCCTTGAGTAGAGATAGCAGTTCTTGGGAGGTCATTGCCCAAAGAATTTAGAATTGGTGTGCTTGAAAGATGTTAACGAGCTGTGGAGGGGAGCCAATGCCACCAAATTTCTAAGTTATCCACTCTCGAGAAGGAAAGGTGTTCATCACCAATCCGGGGTATAATAGGTGGGCTATACCAAGTATACAAACCCTAGGCCTTTGGCCTATTAGGATGTGCTTGTCTATTGTCACTTTAAACATTCTTTGAGTCCAAAATCGAAATTGAAAACACTTTGTCTTACGATTGTCTTTGATTGTCAGAATTTGATCAGAGAAAATGGAGTCAGTTAAATTTCATGTCACTGAAAATTCACAGAGTCGCAACTGTTCACCAGAAACTCGCATCTAATTTTTAGAGTCGCATTTGTTAAATTTTGAGTCGCATCTGTTAATTTTAGAGTCGCATCTGTCATTATCAGTCGCATCTGTTAAGATTGGGTCGCAACTGTCAGTTTGGCTCACATTTGCTTTGAAAAACTGCATGCGTTATGTTCTGAGTCTCACTTGTCAGTCAGAGTCGCATCTGGTAAATTTTGAGTCACATCTGTCACTTTAGACGGCAACTGTTAAACTTGAACCGCATCTGTGAAATCCTACGATGCATCTGTCTGATTATCAGAAAACCAGAATTCACAGTCACTATCCGGTCAACACAGTTATACCAGTTTCAGTTGTCTTCACACAAACAGTCTTTGAAACAGAAACCTGAAACGATTTACTCAATTTTGCATCCTTTAGGTTCATTTAGTCGTTACCATAGTTGTCTTCATTTAGATTTTAACTTCATCTTAGGGTACATATCACCTTGCATTAGACTTCTAGAAAGGTCACTTTTACAGACTTTAGGATTGATTTACCATCTACACTCTAGAAAGGTCATAGTGTCAACAAAAATTGTCATTGAACCTAGTCCTATCATCTTATACATTTTCCCTACAGAGAGTCATCCTAGCTCATCAGTCTAGTTAGGAAACTCAACTTGTCTTTGATCCTCATCCTACATTGGTTCCTTGACTTCACTAAATTGACACCTTGGTTTGACTTTAGGTAGTTGATCCCTTAATCTTAAGGTTTATAGAATTGATCACTTTAGGGTCTTGCTTAGACTTTGCATCTTTAGAGTCTAGACTAGTGTCATCCTAGGACATTCATTATTTGCATATGAAAATCCCAAAAACATAGACTAGAGTCATACAGTTCATAGATATAGTCTTGCATATCCCGCATATTGAGCTTGTCTTACATGGTTGAAACTAGGTCTAAGAGAAGAGAGAGAGAAAACATGTCGAACACAAATTTACCACTAGAAACACTCAAGGACATATTGCAGTAGAGGACATAGAGGCTGCCGCACAGGACCCTGAGTTTGCCTCTTTTGTAGATGAGTACCTAGCAAATGATCGTCAACGGTTTTTAGGAAAATTGCTAGCTAAAGGTGCTACCTTACCTCCAGGATTTGACATTAGCACCTTACAAACTCAACCTACACAAGGGACAAACACAACGACTGCTAGTACTACTATACCTCAGGCTAGCACAACTATGCCATCTAGCACATCTACACAGAGTACAACGGTCCATACGTCCCCATTTGGTACATCTAGCATGACATCGGGATTTAATTTCACTATAGGGGCTTCATCATCTACTCCCTTTGGTCCTCTTGTTGGGAATAAAAGGTCTAAAACCTTAGCCTCTACACCTTATGTTGGTCCCACAAGTTCTCAGTCAACCACTATACCCAATGCTAGTATCATGAGTACCATACCACAGTCGATGGCCATACTTAGTGCTCAAGTCACTAGTACTATACCACGGATTACACAAACAGGGGGAATTCCCTCCTTCCAATATGGCAATTAGAATCCGTTCACACAGTTTTCGAGTCAGAATCTACTCTCCCAAACTAGTACTCATAATAAATTTACATCGATTCCGAATCAAAATCCTTTGTCACAAATTGGTAGTCAGAATCCATCCACATAGATTCCAAGTCAAAACCAATTTCAATCAATTCGGAATCAGAATCCTTTTTTTCAAAGTGGTACTCAGAATCCGTTTACACAGATCTCGGGTCAACACCAATTTATGCCGATTCTAGATCAGAACACATTTACCAACATTCTTAATCCAAATCCACCTCAGATTTCAACATTTAATCGAAACCCATCACGAGACTTTGGATTTCAAAATATATATCCGGATCCGCATAATCCTCCTAGCACATCTTTGACCCAAGTTGACGTCTTACAAACACAAATGTAGGCATTACAAACGCAAATGGATAACATGTCGGTGTCAACCAAGAAATCATTTTAACCAAAGGACATATGCTCATTCCCTTTTGATAGATCATTGTACATGACCCCTTTCCCTCACGGATATGTCATACCGAATCTCCCGAAGTACAATGGCAAACGAAATCCAATAGAACATATAAGGGAATTTTCTACCATATGCATAGATGTCACTTATGATCCCACGTATCTTATGAGACTATTTCCAAGGAGTATTGTAGGAATTGCAATAGAGTGGTTTTCGGGTCTCGATTCTGGTATTCGATCTTGGGGTGAACTGGTTGAGAAATTTGTGGAGCAATTTGCCTTCAACATAGACCATGAGATAAATGTAGCAACCTTGTGTCACACAACGCAAGACAAAGGGGAAACATTCATTGCTTTCTTCCAGAGATGGAGAACTATCGCTAGTAGGTGTCCTGTCGAGATACCTGAAAAACAAAAAGTTACAATGTTTCAAGAAAACCTTCATGCAAAACTCAGGAGCAACTTAAGGGTACATTGTTGTACGTCTTTTTCAGAACTAGTGGAAAAAGGGGTTATAATAGAGAAGGATCTCATTGAAAAGGGTGAACTCAAGACATCAACATCCAATAGAAACCCAATCGTATAAAACACCCCCACTGACAGAAACAAATTCTGGTCTCACAACAAAAATGTCACCAATGATGGGGTAGTTGATGCTAAAACACTACAAGCAGGACCCCTCCTCACATTACAAGGACCTCATACTTTTGCCAACACGCTTAATGCTGTCAATCAACCGCCTAACGTGGTCCAAAATACTCAACGTCCGCAACCAAGAAGATTTCAAAAAATGTGAGTTCACTCCCTTAGGGGAACCCATTGAGTCGGTGTTCAAACAACTGTTACAACATAATCTCATACAGCTGCCGGAACCAAGACAATATGATCCAGGATAGTTTAAACCAGCTTGGTGGGATGACAATGCCTTTTGTGACTATCATAGAACTAAGGGGCATAACCTACAAAACTGTCGACAATTGAAGAATATCATACAGGATCTTGTCGAAAAGAGAATTATTGAAGTTAGTGGACAAAAACAAAAGACATCGAACACTAATCATCAAGTCTTTTCAGACCCACTACATGACCATGGGAAAGGAACTGTTCCCAGCTTGAGTACTAAGACCAATATGTCAGCCAACTATGCGAGTATCAAACATGATTATGGTAGTGGCAAAATCATTCATTGCCTTCACACCGCTGATGAGAATATCAATACCATTACTATCAATGCTAATCCTGAGTGTGCGGTCAGTACTCGTCGTACTAAATTCACTATTCAAGGCCCTCCATCGTAGCAAACACCCCAACCTTCCAAGTTACAATATAACCTTCTTGATCAGTTGGGGAAGACCTCAACCCAAATCTCAATCTTGGAATTGTTGCGTATTTCCCCCGAGCATCGGTCTATCCTTGATAAAGCTTTACAGAATACCACGGTCCCTAATGATCTAGATGTCAACCGTTTCCAGGAAATGGTGGGCTACTTGACCAATAATCACCATGCCACATTTTCTGAACTAGACTATGCCACTGAAAAGACGAACCATAGTGACCCTTTACATCTGGAAGTCCTTGTTAATGACCCCAAAGTAAGACGAGTTTTGGTAGATGGAGGAGCAGGGTTAAATCTATGCACTTTAAAACTGATTAAGGCATTAGGTATCTCAGAAGAATGCGTAGACACGACCAAAAGTATTGTCATAAAAGCTTATGATGATGAAGAACGAAAATCAAAGGGGGCGGTAACACTTCCTATCAGAATTGGTCCTGCAATGATGAAGACAAAATTCCAGGTCTTGGATCTCACCCTTCCTTATAACCTTCTACTCGGTAGACCATGGATTCATGCCATGAAGGCAGTCCCTTCCACATATCATCAGTGTCTTAAATTCCCTTACAATGGCACATAAATAACTATAGATGGTGATCCCGATCCTTTCCAGTACTGCACCAATCTAAAAGAGATCCCCCAACATCAAGTACCAGTGAATCAAGCGGCCTCATCCTCCAATTCATCTTCCTATGTTGATCCATCCACACTCACTCGAGCAACTACTTCACCCTCAGTTCCTACCACACCTAGGGTTGAGATCCAAGACAAGGGTTGCGGAGAGTATTACATGAAGACTTCTTATTGTGTTAGCCATTTGGTTCCTCCTAAGTCATATGGTTTACCTACAACAGGCAGGGGACAGTCTATGATCACTATACATGTTCCCCCCACAACAACTTTCACTAAATGGGGTGAATTAACCAAAGAGGCTTTAGATGCAGAAGATGTCACTTCCTGGCTGTATAAGGAAGATAATCAGGAACCCATTTTACTTGCTCATATTCCTACAAGTCTATATGGAAAGGGTTTCAAAATTATGCAAAGCAAAGGATATGATGGACAAAGTGGTTTAGGCTTAAACCAAGATGGCTGAGTTGAACCAATATTTGTTTCTCAGTGGCCAAAAGGAGTAGGGCTAGGGTTTCAACCAATTTAGATTGGCGTTCCTAGTACCCCATTACCCTTATTTGAGGACGTTAGTGCTTCAGAATATATTAAGACATCTCATGAACCAGTGGACCAATATCATTGTGACTCCCCCGACTCTAATGATTATGAGTGGGATTCCCTATCCTCTACTTCTTCCATGGACCTTGACAAGTTATTTGGAGAACTTGACTTGATGTTAAATTCCTCACCCAATCCCTTAAATTCTTGTCCACCAAAGAAAATGACAAAAGAGGAATGGTTTAAACACTACTATTGGGAATCACTTGATCCTACCTCTTGGCAACCTGAGCCATCTGTTTCAGATAGTCAAACCTTGGCACTAGGCCCACCTATCCATTCGTCTAGACCCAAATCTAAGAGCAAAAAGAATCTGGTTCAAGACTTTTGTAACCACATGAATAATTCAATCTTTACCTTGACCCCATTAGACTTTGACAACTCCGACGATGACATGCCCTTAGTTTGTCCCCAACTCATTGATTGGGACCAACAAGACACACCCATCTTGGACATTTTTTAGAATGATGAAGCAATTGCTGAGTTCCTAGGATTACGAGAAGGCATACCAAACGGTGATCATAAGGCTAGTTTTACCATTGACTTGGACAACAAAGCATATTTTGGGGAATTTGTTCAACCCTCCAGTCGCAAAAATGAGAAAAAGAATAAACAAGATAAAAAGGATGAGTCTCTAGGTGAAAAGTGAAAGGCACCTTTAGACAATGAAAAAGTAAAAAGAAAGGACGCATCTGAAGGTGAAAACCTCTCTAGGCACCTAAGGATGGAGGTTTGAACATTATTCCCGTTGCACAGGAAAAGTCACCCATGCTCGTTGAAGAATCAGTAGAAGTCAACATAGGCACAAAAGAGAATCCTCGACTGGTTTATTTGGTAGCATCATTAACAACAGAAGAGAAATCAGAGTTCCATGACTTCTTTGCACAGAGACAGATAAATTTTGCTTTTTCATATGCGGACATGCCAGGGTTGGACCCTAAACTTGTTCTACATCACTTGCCTTTACAACTAGGTGCCAAACCAATAAAACAGAAGTTGAGAAAAATGCATCCACAAATTGCTTTATTAGTCAAGGCAAAACTCAAGAAACTCTTACACGTTGGTTTCATCAGATCTATCGACTATGCGGATTGGATTTCCAATCTTGTACCAGTCACTAAACCTACTGGGGACATCTACATCAGCACTGATTTTAGAGATATCAACAAAGCTTGTCCTAAGGATGACTTCCCTTTGCCTAACATAGACATGATAGTTGACATGACAACAGGATATGAGATGTTGTCCCTTATGGATGGATTTTTAGGATATAACCATATCAGAATTGCAACTGAAGATCAACATAAGATGGCTTTTACTTATCCTTGGGGAACGTATTGCTGGAATGTTATGCCCTTCGAACTCAAGAATGCAGGAGCAACCTATCAGCGTGCCATGACTACTATCTTTCATGATCTGGTACACACTTGTATGGAGGATTATGTCGATGACCTTATTGTAAAATCCAAAACAAGGGTAGAACATCTACAGGTTTTAGACAAGATATTTCAGAGGCTGGAAAAGTATAAAGTGAGACTTAATCCAAAGAAATGTGTGTTTGGAGTCAAGTCAGGAAAGCTGTTAGGTTATATTATTTCTAGATGAGGCATTGAAGTGGATCCTGCTAAGGTGAAAGCAATCATGGACATGCCTCCACCTACTAATCTTAGTCAACTAAGGACATTACAGGGAAGGTTGCAATCTATCAGAAGATTTATAGTGCAACTAGTAGACAAGACACATCCTTTTCAACATCTACTTAAGAAAGGAGTACCCTTTGCATGGACAGTTAGGTGTGAAGAGGCTTTTCAACTAATTAAAGAGTACTTACTCACACCACCTATCTTAATGCCACTTGTTGAAGGAAGACCATTGATTCTTTATATTACCGCAACCCATTCATCACTCAGAGCATTGCTTGCACAGAATGACGATGAAGGTCATGAAAGGGAAGTCTATTATATCAGCCAAACTTTGGTAGGTTATGAGCTCAACTATAGTAACATTGAACGGGCCTGTCTTGTAGTGGTATTTGCTACCCAAAAACTGAGACACTACATGCTAAACCATTAAACAATGTTGATTGCTAAAATAGATCCTCTGAAATATCTCCTCAGCAAGGCAGCATTAACAGGGCGACTGGCCAAATGGGTTATGATACTTAGTGAGTATGATATCCAGTATGTAGAAAGAAAGGCTATTAAAGGATAGGTCATTGCTGATCAGTTAGCTGATGCACCCATACAGGTAGATCATCCCTTAGTTGTAGACTTTCCTGATGAGTTCATATTCACATTTGACACAAACATAACATGGAAACTGTACTTTGATGACTCATACAAATCATGGTTCAGGGGCTGGTATACTGTTTATCACACCACAGGGTGATTCCATCCCTAAGTCATTTAGGATTGCATTCCCATGCACTAACAACATGGCAGAGTATGAAGCTCTAGTGACAGGGTTACGCATGGCAGTCAAGTGGAAAATCAAGAACCTACAGGTATATGGTATTCTCAACCAGTAATCCACGGTAAATGATGATTATGAGACTAAGGATGAGAAGCTTGCTCCTTAAAAGCGCATGGATGATAGCTTTAAAGAGTACTTTGACAAAGTCAAATTTCATCAAATACCTCATGTTTTAAACAGGCTGACGCTATGGCTACAATTGCATCACTTCTTGACATTCCTAACAATGTGCCTAAGTTTGAGTTCTTGGTAGAACAACTTTTGGTCCCAGCCTACGATATCCCAGATTCTGAAATGGTGTGTGATATTGTTGGTCCTGATTCCCCATGGTACAAAGAGATCTATGATTACCTTCATGCCGAAGTCATACCCATTGGCCTATCCAATAACCAACGTAGGACATTCCTCCTCAAGTCAGCCAAATACACCATCGTCGGAGACACCCTATATAGACGCGCCTTAGATAATACCCTACTGAGATGCCTTGATTCTACTGAAGCACAAGCAACCTTGGCGAGGGTATATGTGGTTCCCATTCTAGCGGTCCTACCTTAGCCAAAAATATTATGAGACTGGTTATTATTGGCCTACTATGGAAAAAGACTCATATGTCTTTGTAACAAAAAGTCGCCAATGTCAAGTTCATGGAGATTTGATACATGCCCCAAAGATGAGCTCCATCCTATTACGTACCACGGCTTTGGCCCAATGGGGACTCGACCTCATAGGTAAGATCCACCCCACATCATCTAATGGACACAAGTTCATTATCACTGCCACTGAGTACTTTACAAAGTGGATTGAAGCCATTCCTATGACATACATTACCGGCACACAGATTTCTAGATTTATCTTGAACTATATCATTTGTCGATATGGTGCCCCTCAGTCCATAATCACTGATAATGGCCGCCCATTTAAGAACCAAGAAGTTCATCACTTGTGTGATGAATTTCATATCCAACATCACTTTTCTACTCCATACTACCCACAAGGTAACGGCCAAGCGGAGGCATCTAACAAGACCATCATTAGAATTCTCAAGAAGACTGTCAATGATGCTAGTCGTGACTGGAATTTACAGCTTAACCCTGCCTTATGGGCTTATCGTACAAGTATCCGTACTCCCACTGGTGCTACCCCATATTCACTTGTCTTTAGGTCTGAAGCCATTTTTCCTATTGAGGTCGAGATTCCTTCCCTAAGGGTATCCCTGAAAGGCCACATTGATGATGAAGAGTACCGAGTGTCGAGACTCCATGAGCTATAATTTCTAGATGAGCGAAGACAGAAGGCACTAGACCATCTTCAAGCATACCAGAATCACCTTCATCATAGCTATAATAGGAGGGTCTTGAACAAAAACTTTGACATTGGTGACCTGGTTTTAATGGAGAACCCAAAGAATCAAGCAAAAAGAGACAAACCAGGAAAGTTTGAACCTAATTGGTTAGGACCTTATATTGTCATAGAAGCTTTTGGATCAGGAGCGTACCAACTCTCTACTCCTGAAGGGGAACCATTGTCCTCACCAATCAATAGTATGCATCTCAAGAGGTTCTACACATAGCTTCTGAGAGCCCTTGTCTTAATTAGGAAAAATACAACAACAAAAAAAATTAAAAAATCACAAAAAAATCGTTATCAAGGTGAAAACCTGGTAAACAGGCATCTTGTTAACACCAAAAAAATTAGATAATATAGAAAATAGTAAAGACAAATCATTCGTCCAATAGTGAAAACCACTTTGGTGGCGCTTTGGATAGGTACCATGGTGAAAACCTGGCAAATAGGCGCCATGTGTACTCAACTCTACTCCTTTGTCTACTATTATTCTAATCTACCTTGTACATAGTACCCACCCCTGTACATAGTCCATTTCCATGTACAAAGTCCTTATCCCTATACATACTACGTATCCCTATACATATTACCCATCCCTGTACATATTCCTTATCTTTTGTATCCATCGCTTGTATATACCATTCATAATAAGTGGTAGTCTTTCCCATAACTTGGAATGATTGACATCGAGTGCATTTCATATCCCCCATCTTACCCTATTCATAATCAATTGGTCTTATACTCAACTGGGGGAAAACACTTGACATGTGTCATATTGGTTCTTACATTGGTTGTGTTGAAGACGTAAAACCATGGAAAATCCATGAACACCGCAGAAATGACTCGAAAATATAAAACATCGTAAAACTTCAAAAAGACAAAAAATCAAACATTTCAAAAATCCAAAACAGTCGAGTCAATCGCGACGGTCACTTTTGTCATTTGTCGAACCATTGCCCCTCTCAGGATCGATCGGCAAGGCCATTCACATGTGCCCCGCAGGCATTAGGTTAGTCCGCCTAGGTTTGTCTCAGATAGAGCCATCATGGGGTCAATCCATGTCTATAAGGATGCTGGGTCATTGGTCATGTCGAACTACTTAGGTCTCAAGGTGTATAAACGAGGCAAGGCCATCAATCGATAGAGCCCCGAGGCCACACCTGTCTAGGTCGGGCCCATTAGGTTCGGCTACATTCACTTTCGCTACATGTCTTCTATTTGTAGTCGGGCCTTGTCGGTAGATTCAAAGTCAGAGTCAAACTCTGAGGGTCTCTATGTATTGTATAACGTAGGCAAGGCCATCAATCAATGAGCCCCCAAGGCCACACTAGGTCAGTCCTTTAGGGTTTGTCGTCACACACAGTCAATTGTCAACACGTCATATCAAGTCATGCATCAATCTGGTGAACAAGTCAACAATATCTCTAAGTCAAATCAAACAACTTGCCAAACAAAACAATCAAAACAGATCAACTACAGTCTGCTACAAGATGTGTCCTTTTTGGAAACATACATTATCAAAACAGTCAACCTATGTCTTATTCAGGATGAGTCCTTCCTGCATAATTGACAAGGTCAAACAATCAACCTATGTCTTATTCGGGATGAGTCATTCCTACATAATTGACAAGGTCAAATCAATCAAACATAGCCTTACACAGGTTATCACATCAACGGCATCTGACTTAATGTCTTATACGATACATGTCTTTCTGAAACTAGGCTTTGTCATGCCTTATACAGATAGTCATAACATCGAAACCATACTCATAGTCTTATCCGATATGTGTATCTCCTCACATCAGGCTCTATCAATCAAACAAATCAAACAAACAAGATCATGTTTTGGAAAATATTTTATTGGATTTTTGACTTTATGGCTTATTTATCTTATCATTTATCTTGAATTGATGATTGGGATTCATGTTACTAGCTTTCTCAAGGATGTCCCATGAAGGATTTAGAGAAGCAACGATGTATCAGAATTCTATTTTCTTTGACTGTTGTTTGTCGACTGTCTTTTCAATTTGATTTTGAGTCATGTTACTAGTTTCCTCAAGGATGTTCCATGAAGGATTTAGAGGAGCAATGACGTCTCATGACCCAACTTTTACTTTGTTTGTTGTCTATGGTTTGTCTTGACAAAAAGACAAGGGCAACTTGTGTCCTTAGTATGAGTTAACGACACTCCTTTTCTGTGACTGTCTGTTATTAGCAAGTGGATGACCTTGCACACCTTGATCTATGTCATATCATGGTGTTTTTTCCATTTGTATTAGTCCCACCCAATGATGATAAAGTGAAATACCTTTTGTGATATGGAAAAATATCAAAGATTCCTAATACTAACATCTGTCTTTTGTCTTTCATTCTTTGTCAATCTTTCTTTCTGCACTAACAGTTCTTCTTTCTTGCATTATGACGGAGTCCTGTGATACAAAACATTATATATCATCCTGCATCAACATACATGTTAGAAACATTCATACATATAGGCATAGTTTATATCTAGATCATCGTGGCATAATAGATAATCATCAAAAACAATACATATGATAAGCATATTATAAGCATTCCATGTACAAAGCAACTGTAAATACATGCATCACATTACATCTGTATAACATACATGTAGTATCCATCATACATATTCACATCATATTGCATCTCATAGTTCTAAATTGCATACATCATATAGAATCGACAACATTATCTCATTAGCTGCATAAACATCATAAAATACATATACTCATCCATCACATAGGCATATCATATAAACATCACATGTATAAATAAAGACTGCATAATCAATAAATAGAAATACATATCATGAGAATCACCGCTAAAATCATATATATATATATATATATATATATATATATATATCGCTCAAATGTGTCACATTACAATGTCATAATGTAACAATAATACATGGAATCCTGTAGGCTATAAGATCAAAATACAGTGTCTCAACAAACGGTACCCCTATCCTGAGCTGCCACTGCCATCATGCTGGGATTATGTGGGGGAATGATGATGCAAACCCAAGGATCTCTGAGCTGAAGGAGGTATGTCATATGGCCCTGCTCTACGTGGCTGATCCACTCCCTCTATGCTCATTGTCCGTGTGTGGGTCCTGGTCTGGGACTTGCTACTGTGTGCCGCTGAAAAACTAGGAGCCCGTCTCTTTGGGGGAACCTCTACCTCATATAGGTCTCGGTAGTATCTCTCCCTCTCTCTGGATCTGACCAACTCTCTGGAAAACACACCTAATGGTCCTGTGCATAATGCTCTGAGCTCTATGAACCTCTGCTCAATCTCCTGCCGTCGGGCTATGACCTGATCCCTGTCCATCAAGGCTCTGTCCCTCTCCATCTGATAGGCATCCCTCTCGGCCATCAATACTCTCATCTGCTCCTCCAAGGAGGCAACCTGGGCTCGCAATATATCTATGTCGGGCTCCTCTGCCTCTGTCTCATCTTGTCAGGCCCTGTCTCTCCCATCCTCCTCCTCATCTAGCTCCTCCAGGATCTGATCTCGGATCTCCCTCTCGTGATCATCCTCCTCCTCATTGTCCTCCTGGTAGGCACCTAATAGCTCCAAAGCATCAATCTCTACCTCCTCTCCGCCTGCCTCCTCGGTACATGCCTCCTCCTTTGCTGGGATACCTGGGATGTCTGGAATGGCTGCCTCCACCGGCTGTGCCTCCTCACCACCTCTGGCTACATCCTCGTCTCCACCTCTGGCCACATCTAACATAGCCACATCCTCCTCTCCTCCTCCCTCCTCACGGATCAGTGACAAGGCTGGTCCTCGTCCCTGCCGACCATGCCTCCCTCCCCTGCCTCCACGCCGTCCACCTCTTCCATCATCCCCTCCATCACCACGGCCACCTCTGCCTCCGTAGCCTCTCCCTCTGCCTCGTCTGCCTCTAGGACCTATCCCACACCGCTCTACCGATGCTGGTTGATCTGGGTCTATCAAGGGGATCGACTTGTGTGCTTCCCACCACTGATCGTACTCTGGCGTGGTCCCTGGGTCCGCTGGTCTGTCTCTCCATCCCCATGGAAGTGCCTGTAGACCATCAATCTTTGCCTCTGCCGTGGCCACTGGAATCTTTGGCCCCCATAGCGGGACCTCTTGTGAGGACCTGGCAAACTCTGCTCTCCCTCGAGGTACAACCTGTACCTCTCCAAACTGTCTCAAAACCCGGTCTGGTAGCTGTCGCTCTATAATATGTACATGAGACATTGTCCTTCCCACCAAGTACTATGCCTATCGACAAAATGGCAAGTGCTCACCCTCATCTGACCACACCTCACAGCCCAGGTATGGTCTCCATGTGAACTCCTGCATCGTATCTATAGCGTGTCTGAAGTAGCTTGTGTCTCCAATATGATGCTGTGTGGTCGCCCCTGCATAACGGAAGGCGTATGGAGCTCCATGAGGTAGGTCTACTATAACAGGTGGTCTGAAAATAGCGATATGCTCCCACGCCCATACCATCAGAAGCGTGGTACCACAGCTCATCGACTGTGCCTCTCTATAGGCAATGTCATGTAGGTGGAAGTACAACATCCCAAGTAAACAGGAACCCCAGGCATATACAACTCACCGCTTGAGCATGCCTGCTAACATCTCCCCCCATCCTACAGGGAATCCATGACCTCGGCGGTCAGGCAGTACTATACCACCTATCAATGTCGCTACTAGACAGTCCAACTGTCTGTATCTCTGGGCCAACACCCGCCACCTAATCTCATAGTCATCAACCCCTAGCTGTCTAACGTCGACATGGGGGTAATATCTACACATCTCAGTGATCCCCCTCTGAGTTACATAAACCACCCGTGTGCCTCTAATCGGTAGTCTAAGTATCCTATACACATCCTCTAATGTCACTGTTGCCTCTCCAGTCGGTAGGTGGAAGGATGATGTCTCCGATTGCCACCTCTCACATAGCGCTATCAACAATCCCCGATTTTCTCGAATCTGGGGCATATTGGTCACATGCAACAAACCCAAATGCCATAGAGTCCGTCGCTCGGGCGGCCGCAAGCTGTCTCTGAATCGGAAGGTGGTGGGTCTAGACTCTCGTGTGTATATCGTGTCTAATACAACCTACAACAACATTATACATGCCTCATGTTAGCCTCAATTATCTATTCTAGTGCAACATGACTATACTACATGAAATGCAAATGCGTCATTCTTTTGCACATGCGTCATTCTTTTTCATAAGCGTCGCTTTTCAACACATGCGGTTCATAAATTTCATCTACGTCATTACATTACAAATGCGTCTCATAAAATCACATGCATCACACAAAAGCCATATGCATTGCAAAATAAAATATGCGGTGCAAAAAATTCACATGCGGTTCATAAATTTCATATGCGGCTATTCTAATACAAATGCGATTCAAAAAAATCAAATGCGTTGCGGAAATCAACAGATGCGGTTAACTGTAGAATACCTATTCTAACCGACCGGCGTTAAATTACAAATGCGGTTTTCCACATACACATGCGTCATTTGCGCATGCATATGCGGTTCCCAATTAAAATGACACATATGTAAAAATTGTATTAAATACACTAAAATGCACGCAAATCAAAAAATTTCAAATGGAAAGTTTTAGGTCCATACCGGGGGGTCTGCGCTGGCTGGTCTCTGAAATGTCCGGATCCTATATGTGTGATGGTGAGTGGCTGGAACTGGAGACATCCTCGCTAGAAAGTCAGAGCAAATTTTCAATTTTCTAAGCTAGGTGGGTGCAAATGAATAGTTTTTCACCCCAATTCAAATATATACCTAGGACTTAGGTGGCATTACTGTCCTACTGGCCATGTAAACTTCCATTTTCAATCATCCCGTACCCGTCCCTCCCATTTCCGAACTCCATTCTGTCGACTCCACTGCATTTCTGCCTATCCACCGGAATAATCAGGAGCATTTCCAAATTTTTCTGCACTTTTTGGAAATTTGTCAATTTTCCCGAGGGGGCATACCTTCACCTATTCTAATCTAGAGCATTATTGGGGCATATTTTTATCAATTTTCTTTGACACAACGCCGAAACGACATTGTATCAAAGAGGGGCAAATGTAGACACTGAAATCTGGTTTAGGCCTGCGACTTCCATATTCTTCATTATTTCTATTCTTCACGGTCATGATTAAATAATCTTAATTATTTAATTAATTTATCTTCTTTTATTTCTTCTATTAATTAAATAATCTTAATTATTTAATTAATTCACACTTTTCTTTATTCTATCTGATTAATTAAATAAACGCTTTTTATTTAATTATGTTACTAATTAACCTTATCCGTCTTGTCAAATTAAAAAATTTATTTAATTTACTCTTTATCATATTTCAACTATAATTAAATAAATTCATTATTTATTTAATTATTCATTTAAAATCCCTTCATCATTTAATTAAATAAATCTTATTTATTTAATTATTCTTCAATTATCGAGTCTTGAATTAAATGAATTATTTAATTCATTAATTCTATTTTAATGTATTCCTCTATATTTTAGATAATTATGTGAGTTATCTAAGTATTCACTTTTACTTGACTCGACATCTATTTCAAATCACTCAGTTAACTCTTGATTTAATGTCTAAGTGGCGTTCTCGAGTAATCTCTTCGTCATATCAATCAATCATCCAGTTCTAACTTAATTGCGTGTACATGCGGATTAATTAAATATTCTTATTTAATTAATTAAATGTTGTGCGTGCATCCGAACAAGAGTTGATGTAATCAATCTTTATCTTTGTCATGCAAAGATATTTCTTCTGTTTTCGAATGTCGAACTGAAGATTAAATCATTTATTTATTGTTTAATTCTATTTCTAGTTTGTATCACTCATGTCATTACTGATAGTTATCAGAATGCATGTCTAATCTATCGATCTCAACCGTTCGTTAATCTTTCAATCTTGACCTGTCATTCGAATAATCAATTTTCTATAAATTGATTTGTCATTCTTCATTCCAATCTCTCACAAATTTTATAACTTTTGAGAGCACTTTGTCTTGAATCTTTGATATTTTTCTAATCACTATCTTAGGCTATACTTGCACGAACTACTGAAAATCTGAGGGCAATTATACTACACAAGCAAAATGGAGAAGGGCAATCGAGATGAATCATGGAAATACGTTTGAAAATTGGTGAGATTGTTTCAATTTGTTTACGTTTTTACTTTCCCATGTTCTTTGTTGCTTAACGAATGAATTTGCATTTTAGATTTAGTATTGTATGCATGTTTGCTTCTAATGATCTTCGTTTCTATTGTGCAAGCTTTTATTTGGCGTTACACATACCTTTCCCTCTACCAATAAATAGCATATCATCAACATATAATGTAATAAATAGGAAATGATCACCATCGGTTTTATAATAAACACAATGATATGACTTAGAATGCTCAAATCCCAAGCTCAACACATATGTATCAAATTTTTGGTACCACATCTTAGGAATTTGTTTTAAGCCATACAAATATTTCTTAAATTTGTAAACCAATTTACTTTTACCTTTCACCACATAATGCTCTAGATGTGTCATATAAATATCCTCCTCCAAGTCACCATGAAGGAAAATAGTTTTCACATCCATTCTCTCAACCTCTAAATCATAAGCAGCAACAATAGAAAGAAAAAATATAATGGATGTCATTTTTAGAACAGGAGAAAATATCTCACTATAATCAACACCCTCAACTTGAGAGTAAACTTTTGTAGCAAACCTTTCTTTGTACTTCTCATACTTCCATCTGAACCAATCTTTTTCTTGAACACCCATTTGCAACCAACAGGTTTTCTTCCTTCAGGAAATGGCACAAGATCCCATGTATCATTCTTTTTCAAAGATGTCATTTCTTCATTCATAGCAATCTTCTAGGATTCTACATCATTCATACCTAATGCCTCTTCTACCAATCTGGGTTCATCCATTTTAGTATTCTAAGAAAAAATACATCTCCAATCATTAGGTGAATATCTTTCAGGTGGTTGTCTATTCCTTGTAGACCTATGAACAAGCTAAGTTGGAGGTTCTTCCTCCTCTTCTGAAGATTCAAAGCTAGATGAGCTCTCCTCAACTTCTTATCTATCCATGGGCCTCAATTCAACTTTCTCAGGTGTAGAAGGTAATTGAATTACATCTTCTTGTTTACTTTGTTTTGGCTGCAATGTAACAAAAGAAGGCTTAATTTCTCTAAAAATAATACTTCTACTATGCATTACCCTTTGTGCAATAAGATCCCAAATCTTGTATCCTTTCACACCATAATTGTATTTGATGAAGATACATTTCACAACCATGTTCTCCAAATTTGTTCGCTTCTCCTTTGGCACATGTGCATATACTTCGCAACCAAAAACTATAAGATGTCTTAATGAAGGCTTGTGACCTAACCATGCCTCTATAGGTGTCTTATCAACAAGAGTTGATGTAGGAGACTTGTTAATCAAGAAACAAGCAATGGAAATGGCTTGAACCCAAAACATTTGTTCTAGACCAATACCACTCAACATACTCCTCGCCTTCTCCATTAGTGTTATGTTCATTATTTCTACAACTCCATTATATTGTGGAGAATACAAAGTTGTATTTTGTCTATGAATACCACAATCTTTATAGAATCTTTCAAAATTATTAGAGAAAAAATCAGCACCACTATCAGACCTCAAACATTTTATTTTCTTTCCAGTGTGCAACTCAAACATTTCTTTAGATTATTTAAATCGACTGGGAACTTTATATTTACTCTTAGGAAAGTATACCCATGTCCTATTGTTATCATCAATAAATGAAACATAATATGTGGATTTACCAATTGAAGGAAAATCTACAAGACCAAACACATCAGAATGAATAAGATCCAATACACCACAAGATTTATGAGAACTCAAGTGAAACTAAACACGGTTTTATTTTCCATAAATGGAATGCTCAATAAAATCAAATTCAAGATTACAATCATATAACCCTTCAACAAGGTTTTTATTTTTCAAGGTCTTTAGGTACTTTTCTCCAATGTGGCCAAGTCTCTAGTGCCATAACATGGTTTTCTCTACAGGTAACTTTGATTCAAAAGAAAGAGAACCATTGGGTACTCAAAAGTCATGACCATCTACTGAAGATGAAACCCTCACTTCTTCCACATACTTGCTTTTTATAGTACTATTGCAATCAAAATGCTTGCATCAAGCTTATACAATGTTCCATAGCTTTGATAAGGGCGCAACCCGAGACTTAGAAAATAACCCACAAACAAGAGAATAATTTTATTATTCAAAAAAATGGAGCTTCTTATATGCAGAGGATCTAAAATCCCCAAGTTCTACAACACATGCAAGTTACAGAAAGCTACAGAATCACCCTTTCGCAATATGCGAGCTTGTCCCCAAAAAGTTACCCAAAAATTAGAAACCCACCCATAAATAGAGTTCCTTTTTAGTTTGGAGCCAAAACAACATTCAATTTTAAGTTTAGGCAGTTTGGCACCGAAAAATTACAACTTGAAGTTCAAAATTCAAAAGAACATTTGCAACTATATCTTCTAGAAAGTGCGCCAA